>NCQV01151680.1:2205-13153 GCA_002740545.1 Lophocereus schottii
ATGATGATAGTTACGAAATAAGAAACACAAATGTTCAGCCCCTTTCTCCACTAAGCCCAGCCTCAAGTCCTGTGAACAACTTAGTTGTGAATAGGCCAGGCGTTGTCCAATTGGCAAGTGAGGCTAGACAATGGGATACTAAGGTAGACAGCGGGTTAGGCCATCACCTAAGTCAACTAGACAGAGGGACCGGTCCATTCCCACTAGACAAGGACAGCGGCCTCCATTTTTGAATTCCCAAGCTGAGCGTTTAGCCCCAGAAAAAGAAAAGAGAGTTTAAAAAACTCCAAGTCACTTGTAAGATTATGTGTACTATTTGGCTCGTCCTGAAAACCTCTCTTATACATCAAAGGCTGCACTTCCATCTTTTAAGCTTCCCTCAAGTAAACTGTATCCTATTGCTAATTATGTTACTTGCAAAAAATTTTCTTTTGTGCAGAGATGTTATATGGTTGCTATAACTAAGGTGGTGGAACATAGATTTTCTCATGAAACAATGAAGGATCGCAATCGGGGAGAAGCTATGACCAAGGAAATTGAACCACTTGAAGTGAATGATACATATAGTATTGAGGAGCTGCCTCCTATAAAGAAACCCATGAATTACAAGTGGGTATATAAGATGAAGTACAACTCTAATTGTAGTATAGAGCGATACAAGGCACACTTGGTGATTCAAGGAGATAAGCAGGTAGAAGGCTTTGACTACAATGAGACGTCTGTGCCTGTGGCTAAAATGGCAAGTGCCCGAGTCTTCCTGACTATTGCTGCAGCTAGGGGCTGGGAGTTACATCAAATGGAAGTGAACAATACGTTCTTGCATAGAGATTTACAGGAAGAAGTATTTACGACTATGCCAACTAGATTTAGAGCATCCAACCTAAAGAAGGTATTCCGCTTATATAAATCTTTATATGGTTTGAAGCAACCCTACATTAGTGGTTTGTAAAGCTTTCGTCTTTTGAAATATTGTTGTGTGCGTTCATATGTGAATTATTCTCTTTTTACCTATGAGAAGGATGACAAGTTTATGACAGTGTTTATGTGGATAACTTGGTTCTCACTGGCAATGACTCAGAATTATGTGTATCATTTAAGCACTATTTGAATCAGTGTTTTTGTATTAAAGATCTTGATGTGCTCAAATACTTTTTGGGTATTACAGTTGCAATAAAATTGTAAGAATTGTTTCTATGCCAACAAAAATATGCTCCTAAGATTGTTGATGAATGTAGACTTTTGGGGTCCAAACTGAAAGGCTCTAATGTGAAAGTGAATCATAAGCTTGTAATAGTCACTAGTGTACCTCTATATGTTGCCACTTTGTATCGACTGGTTTTGAGAGGACTAAAGTATCTCACTGTCACACGTCCGGGGCTGTGTTATGCAGTTCATATCGCATCTCATTTTATGCAAGCGCCCAATAAAGATCATTTAAATGCCGCACGACGGGTTATTTGGTATTTAAAGGGAAATCCAGGTCAAGGTATATTGTTGCAAAGCGATTCAAACATGCAAGTGTATGCTTATTATGATTCTGATTGGGGAGTGTATCCCCTCACTAGATGTTCTTTGACCAGATTCCTAGTTACTCTTGGTGGCTCACCCCTATCATGGCAAACAAAGAAACATGGCACAGTTTCTTAGTCTTCAGTAGGAGTAGAATATTGTGTCATGGCTATTGTCACTAGTGAGCTAGTATGAATTAAGTCTTTTTGAGTTAGAATTAGGAATTTTTCTAACCTTGTCTATGCATCTCTTTTGTGATAATCAAGTTGCACTTGCGATCACGAAGTATCTTGTCTTTCATGAAATGACAAAGCATATAAAGATTGACTGTCATTTTGAAATGGAACATCTACTCTATTGTGAGCTTGTTATAGGTTATGTTTCTTCTAAAAACCAGGTAGCAGATATTTCACCAACATAGTTGGAAGACACCGATTTCAATTTTTTCAAGGCAAGTTGGGCATCACCAATCCATATGCTCCCCCTTGACGGCAAGTAATAGGAATAAAGATTGTATTATTTGGTGAAGATTTTGTGTATTATTATTGGTTGCCTATTTACTAGGCTAGGGTTAGCACGAGTTACGGTTTGCATGAGTTGTTGTAATTTGCTTGTATTCAAAGCACCAATCAAGGCTACCAAAATAGATGAGGATTTTGGATTCCTACTTTGATCTCTCAATTATTTTATGTTGCATAGATTTTACCTAATAGTGATGAGCATGTTTGGGTTAAAACATGTTGTAAGCACCAAAAAAATAATAATAATATGTGTACATTTAAAATAAATTCAAATTGATTATTTTAGTCGACCCACATTATTCATTTAACTAAGCTAAATCGACGACTATTTCAAAGGTCAAATTGGCTATCAAGTACCTGGCCTGTTTAATGGCCCAAGACGACAACCAAGTTGCAAAACCTAGTAGGTTTCCCCATAAATAGAACAATACTCCCCCTTTTATTGAAGGCGTGGAAAAACCCATTCACTCTAGGGCATTCTGAAGACTCGACGGTTTAATTTCTCTGAAGGAAGACTAAAACCACTTCAAATGCATGTTCTCTACTTTTAAAAGATCAAAGAAAATTTTTCTTAGTTGAGATTAAGACTTGTAGGGCCTCTTTTAAGGTCAAATTCATTCAAGTTCATTAAAATGAGTCAAAGCAGTCAACTTAATCAAGATTCAAGCCAATAACTATATTTCAAATACAAGTTGGAGATCAAATTAGGTGATTTTTTATTTGTTTACTTGTAACAAATACACAGAGATTGTACCCATATCTTCTAAAATTAACACAAATTATTTGTCCATATTTCTTCTCTTATTTATTTTAGACTCAAAATTTGTGTTTACAAAATTTGGCATGCTTGGTGGAAACATCTTTGTCTCTTATTTCTTTCTCCAAAAAAAAAAATAAAAATCTTATACTCCTTTGAAAAAGACATGGCTCCCAAGAACACCATCCTCAACCTTCAAAGAAGAAGACTTTTGGATTTGTATCTAAAGAATCCACAAATGCAAGTATTGCATCTAGCAGTAGAAGCACTAGAGTAATGACGAGGAGCATGACCAAAGTGCTGCCTCTATCACCGTAAAACAACAAGTCATGACCCCAGCTTTTCAGTCATGCAAAAATCAAAACTTTGGCTTAAATTTGCCTGTTGATGGAGTGAATCAAACTACTCATCTCTCTAACTTTAAACTATAATCTCTTGATGTCTTCAATATGAGGAAGAGTCTAGCCCACGGAATAGATGAATTCCAAGCACTAATTATATCTTTCAGCCTTTCGGTGAGGAGGATGATAACTATGGTATTAGTGATTCTCTATCGGCATCTCCAAAGGATTCACTTTTCTCACACGCTGAAGTCGAATCCTCAGACACCATTGTTATGCCAATCATGGTGCACTTTTCTCACACGCTGAAGTCAAATCCTCAGGCACCATTGTTATGCCAATCATGGTGATAGAGGCTGTCAACTTAGAAGAACAACTTAATGACAAGAAGGTCACACTGGATAGACTTTTAAAGGAAAGCGCACAAAAGGATATTCAAATCAAGCATCAAAACAAGTAGCTTGTTAATTTAGCAAAAATGTTGGGAAGCGCTCATCTAAAGCATCCAACAAAGGCTTAGACAATAAAGATTATGACAAAGAGTCCAAAGAGTTTGATGATGAATGTATACCAAAGAATTTCAATGTCAGTTGAACAAATTCAAAACTTGATAGCTAATGCCATGAAGGCCCATCTTAGAGGAGAATCTCATAAAACCTACTTGTATAAGAAAACTTATATGTAATAGCCAACTTTAAATTATATTTATGTATGTAATTACATCATGTCAATGATTTTCTCATATTTATTTATAACATTTAATCATCTCGGTGAGAAAAATATATATATAATTTCATTTGGACCCTCAGTTGGCAATTCGGGTTTTATTTATTTATTTATTTATTTATTAACAAAAATTTTAGGAGCATTGATAGTAGGCCTTGATAATTATAATCTCATTGATTAAATTATTTTTCCATAACATCACAAAAGTTTAATTTTGAGTTGCGCAAAAATATTATTGTTACAGAGCATTTTATTTCTAAACTCGACTTATGTCAGCCCAATCTGAAGCCCAACACGCTTGCTTCACTAACCTAGCTAATTACCATAATTTAAACTTAACCATGGTTAGCAAAAGCTACTTTTGGGAGCTATAAATTTAGTCAAGTAAGTTTTAAATCATTTCTAACCAGGTAAAACCCACGCACACACACACCCCTCTCCTTTCTCTCTCCCACCCGACGCCAACCTGTAGTAGCACCAGCCAGCCACCTTTTGGGCCACTAGTTCACCACCAAGATAGCCTCTTTCAGCCACCAAACAACCACCACCGGCCACCCTAGCCACCACCTATACTCTCACAACCATCAAACTTCACTTACACCTCCTTTTACTCAAGCAAAGTAAGTAAAACCTATTCTTGTTCTTGTTGGTTTGATGTTTATCTTAATTTTGATTCTTGTTTTGCTGTTTTTTATTATTGATCATGATGTTCTGATGAGACATAAGAGTTATTTTGGTGTTTAAATTATTAGATAAGCTTGAGAGTAAGTGGGAGTTGAGATCGTTCATGATCATGCAAGCTTAACCTTAAGTGATGTTTATGGGTGGTTTTGTTTTGTTTTGGAAATCTTTAGTATCATAAATGATTATGATGATATTGGTGAGATTTTGAATGAGTTAAGGGTGAATCTAAGTTAGCCAACAGTTAGAGTTTTAATGATTATGCAAGGTTTAGCTTTCCCTTAATAGCAAGTATGTTATTTGTGTATATTTGATTGAGAAATGAATCTTTGATGCATATAATTATGAAGTAAAATTGAGTGTGGTGGCTTTGTATGGTGATGGGAAGGACCAAAGTTTTGTTGCATGATTTTAAGAGTGATTTTAGATGAGGATTTATGTGAAAAGAGAGGGGAAATCAATGACAATAGGGGCTGGGAAATGGAGAAAATAGGGGAATATTTGCCAATAAACTGGTGATGATCCGCCAAGCCCAAAATTATGATCTTTAGTGGCTAGAGAGATCAATGTGTTAGCTTTCAAATTCCTTTTGAACGCCTTAATCCAAGGGATGTGGGAAAAAGTTATAGCTGCTTTGCTATAACTGCACAGGTTCTATCGAAACTGGTACACTTGTGTTCTACCCCTATTTTGGGAACCCTATTATAGGAATCATTCATTGTGTTGTGTGCTAAAGTTTTTTGAGACTTCTTAAGCTTTCTATACTGATGAATTAGGTCTCAAACAGAGGTCGGGAGATTGGGTTACGAATCATTTATTTTAGCCCCTATTCCGCCCTTACTTTTTCTTTTACTAAAGTATTAACTATGAAAATAAATACATTTGCTAGCTCTATGTTCCTATAATGATGTTTTTGTACAGAATCAGGGCTTCATCTATCATTTTCTCCCCTTTTATGCATAATAATATTTAATGAAATTTCATTAAAAGTTCCAGATATATTCATTGTCGGTATCTTTAGAAATCAGCATGTATTTATCAAAATTATAATATTTTGATAAGTACGTCAATGAATTAGTTTAAGTAGTAGTTTATCACATAATTAGTAACCCCATCAATTTTCAAGTATAGAGCATTGCCCTTCAGTTACCCACGTGGCTTCAAGCCAGGTCCCTCAATCAACTTGGCAGGTGTACACTTATCTTTAGATTGTAATAGTTACTAAGGGTTCACCATCAGATAATAATTGACAATGCAGTTTTATATTCATCTCATTCCCTATTTTAAATTAAAATGAATTGTAGTGTAGGCCTGAACAGTTCTTTCATGAATGTTTAACAATACAGAAATGCATATATTGAGCTTTGGCTCACAGTTCGAAATGTTTTCATGTTCTGTTTTAGATAAATGTTCAATGAATCGCCCTCAGGCTGGCAGATAGACTGAAGATGACAAGGGAGCAAGAAAGTCTAAATGGAATAGTGGTGTATTAGAGTTGAGATATTTTTAGCACTGTATTGTGAAATATTTTGATGTTGGAACCATGTTCGCTAAATAGAAACATTAAACTAAAAGCCCATACAAAATGAGCACAATGGAAAAAGAGGCCATATGTAGATAATCTGTATACTCTACAAGAGTTACTATATTTTGGTATAAATCTTAAGATAGTTGAATTGTTTGACGTTAGAACTACTCATGTATGGTTTTAATGGATTGTGATTGTGTGAATGCCTTGTGATGGTAAACATTGTTTAGCATTGCTACATTTATTATTTATAAGCAAAGCCTTGTCCTTTTTGGACGACGGTAACGCTCCCGATCATTTGGAATATTACTTCTAATTAGCGAAACTAATGAAGAGAATGCAAACAGTGAATTATATACATTTAGGATGTTACATATATATCAAGAATCGATGCACGTTGTATACCTCATGGCTACCAACCACCTAAATTCTAACAATTTGATGGCAAGGGGAATCCTAAGCAGCATGTCGCACACTTGGTAGAGACTTGTAATAATGCTGGCACAGAAGGTAATCTCTTGGTGAAATAATTCATGTCAGCTCTAAAAGGCCTTGCATTTGACTAGTCTGCAGACCTCACTTTTGCAATCATTGATAGCTGGGGGCAAATGGAGAATGAATTCTTGAATCGCTTATACAACACATGCCGCATAGTTAGCATAAGTGAGTTTATTAACACTAGGCAATAGGATGAGGAACCAGTCATGGATTCTATCAATTATTAGCATGCCCTCTCTTCAATGCACAAGGATCACTTGCCTGAAATTGAGGAACCAATCATGGATTATTACCAAATTTTAGATATTGAGTTATCCCTTAGAAATTGACTAAGCATTTGGTCATTCTTTCTTTTTCTTTATATTTCTAATCTGCGTTGGCATTTTTGTTGCTAATTTTGCAGATTTTTCCTTTATGTGTGAAGTCCCTTTTCATTTGAATTGGATCTAGAAATCAAAAGGACTTTTGGTTCTAGGAGGAAGAAATTAACGGTAGAAGAGCAGAAACTGAAGGCTGAAGCAGTTTTTTCATCGATGGTAGGAATAGAAGGTGACCAAAGAAGCACACTCTGAGATTTTATTACCCTAGAAGTCCTAGGCATTTCCTCAAGCATCTCTCGATCAACCATAGAAGTGAACAATTTTAAGCTCCAACCAGGCCTTATATCAATGGTACAACAATCCCAATTCGGAGGCACCCTGTTAGAAGATCCAAATTTACACCTTTCGGTCTTTTTAAAGGTGTGTGACACGTTAAAGCTCAACAAAATTTCTACAAATGTCATTCGCTTTCGCCTATTTCCCTTTTCACTTCGGGATAAGGCAAGGGTGTGACTTCATTTGTTGCCTCCAGGATCCATCACGACATGGGATGAGCTCACAAAAGTTTTTCTTACCAAGCTCTTTCCTCTGAATAAGACGACAAGCCGGCAAAATCAAATCACTACCTTCTTTCAAAAGGAGGAAGAGATGCTCTATGAAACCTCGGAGTGATTTAAGGACCTTTTACAATTATGCCCTCGCCATGATCTTCAAAAGTGGATGATTGTGCAGAAATTCTATAATGAAGTCACTCAGCCTATTGATGCGGTAGCAGGAGGTGCTCTTATGAACAAAAATGAAGATGAAGCATACAACCTCATAGAAAAGATGGCCCTTAATTAGCAATTTTCAAAGGTCATTTGAGGGAACCCAAGCCAAGTGGGTTGGAGGTCAGTAGAATTAGATGCGATTTCTATGAATTCTTCTAAAGTTGATGCTACTTCTCAAAAATTAGAGCGCTTAAATGTTAATTCTATCAGTTTAAGTACCCCTTCCCTATCATGTGATATATACGGGTTAGTTGATCATTTAATTATGCATCATTAAGTGGGTAGTCTTTTACCCAAGATGTAAGTGAACAGGTCAACTATGTGAACATCTATAACCCCATACCAAGAAATGACCCTTTCTTTAACACATATAATCCTAGTTGGATGAATCACCCTAATTTCTCCTATAAGTCTAATGCCTCATTTGTGCCCCAAACTAATTTTAGACCACCCTCTGGATTTCAAAAATCATCTATCCTGAACAAGCACCTCAAAAGTCCAACTTAGAGACTATGATGGGGAATACGCTTTTGGCACAACAAAATCAAGATGAGTACATTAAGCAATTGGCCTCTAAGGTTGATATTCTTCCTACTCACAAATAAGATGCTGGAAGCTCAAATCGCTCTACAAGCTACCTCTTCATCAACACCTCTGGCTAGACTACCTAGTAAACCCGAGTCTAACCTCCATGAGCAATATGACTATGTTAACTTGAAAGAAGGGGTAGAGGATTATGTAGACTTGACATTTGAGGAGGACAGAGAGGTGATCATGGTTGAGAGTAATGAAAAAAATGATACAACTTTTAGAGAAAAAGACAGCTTCGAGTTCCCTAAAGTCTTTCCCCCTAAGCTTCCTGACCCAGGTAGCTTTTCTATCCCTTGTATAGTAGGAAAAGTGAAGATTGATGTAGCCCTATGTGACCATGGTGCAAGTGTCAGTTTGATGCCCTACTCTATGTTCCATAAGCTTCATTTGGGACCATTACAACCAGCACTTTTTTCACTCCAATTAGCGGATGGCTCCGAAACATGACTTTTGGATTCGTTAGAGGATGTGCCCTCAAAAATAGGAGATCTATAGGTGTTTGCAGTTTTTATCATTGCTGACATGACTGAGACTGACGATGCCCAAGTTATTCTTGGGAGACCTTTTTTGGCTACTTCAGGTTGCACGATTGAGGTAAAAGGGGGGACAGATAACATTTGAAGTAGGGGTGTTATGCTGCGTTTTGTTTTATGGAAGATAAAATTACTTCCCCTAATTCTTTTATATCTGATGTGCTTCACCTTTCTCCTAAAATTAAGATGGAGGATGATTGGGGTTGTCCTGGCCTTTCTGAATTTGATTAGATTTCAGCTGAGGATCCCGACCAGGGCCATATTAAGGTGGAGTTTGCTGCTCCCACACCACCTAGCATACTCGATGTTGAGACCTATACTTCTAATGAGTCTTCCATGAGTGACTACTATAGGTTTGCTCAATTAGTTCTTTCTTTACCTTCTATGGAAGGATTCGATTTGGATTTTAATCTTGGGATTGAGTATAACGACAGTGGTCCGTCTGATGGAGCCGATATCGATTTGTTGTGTATGCTGATAGTACAGTTTACTGTAATTTAATAATGAAGAAGGACCTCCAATTTGAGTGTCTAAGGTGGTACCTTCAATTGAAAGACTTCAATTTCGTGGTTTTTGACAAAAACGAAGCATATGTTGTGAGGGAGTCCAATACCCACACTCTCAATGAACGTGAACCAGCATAGAAGAAAGGTCAGGCTCCCGACCTCAAACGAGCACTTCTTGGAAGGTAACCTAAGTGTTTATTTTTCTTTTTCCTTTTTAAGTTCTTTTTTTAATTTTGTTTTGTGGTTTTGCTATTTGGAACCTCCGTTAGAAAATCAATAAAACTATTAAAAAACAAAAATAATAAAAGGTTTTTAGAACCTCTACAGACACTTGTGGTGCATACCACGGTCCGCAAAAACTCTACAAAAAAAAAAGAGAAAAAAGAGAGACAAGAGAACAAAACAAAAACCGATACCAGAGTTGACCACGGATGATCCGTGGCCACCACCACGGCCCGTGGTGAGCAGCGCATCTGCGGTCAAGAGTTTTCAAGACCCTTTGACCCCCAATTTCTTCACCTTCTTCCTCAAAACTCGACTCTCTCTCTCTTTAAACCCTACCTTCTCTCTCTAAAACCCTTATAAACACTGCACTTCAAACCTTTAATTTTTCACCTATTCATCAAATTTTTTCCTTTTTACTTATTTTCTCCAGTCTAATTGCAAATCTCATATTATTTTTCATTTTAAGCCTTCTTTCTCCTACTAACTGTAAATCTCATGTTATTTTTCATTTTTAAGCCTTCTTTCTCTCATTTTTCCCATCTGTAGACCCACAACCTTCAAAACTCCATTTTTCATTGTTTAATCTCCCAACTTCCATTTTTCTTCCTGTGCACACCAAAATGCTACATGTTTATTAAATTGTATTCTATATATCTAAAGCATCCCGCTTGGAACCCAGGAGACGTCGACAATGACTACCCAGACTTCCTCTGGTTTTGCGTTTCCTCCTCCTCCACTGGTGCCGTCTACTGTTGTTGTTTCGTCCCTGCCCAGCTTTTCTGACTCTATTATTGCCTGTTTCTTAGCTGACGCATGCGTATTATCCAATATCTATTAGTATTGGATTGAACATCTAAGGTTCCTGGAGGTTGTCCTATGATATTAGTAGATATCGGTAGTTGTCCGATTGTACCCAAACAATAATATTCCAGAAGAAAATGCACCTAACATAAAATATTTCAACTGGCTCATAAAAATTCAAAATTTCTTTTTGATGCTATGATCACATAAAAATATAAACTTTAAGGCTCAATAGCTAAATACATGGCAATTAAATCAAGAGCTGAGATCATTAAGAGCATACTGCAAGTAGGAAGTGAAATTAATACAATGGATTCAAGGGCATCAAACCTCTCTTGTTCGAAAAAATAAAAACACGTCGAAATATAGTATGGGTGTCCAGTCCCTGTCATTTCACACACAAAGGAATTTGAGGAAGCCATATCGTTTACTATAAGGGGTTTGCTTTTAATAAATATCATGTTGGGTTTATGGCCCAAAATCTTGGGTATCGGTACGGGGAGCCCATGCTGCACAGACACGGGCATGCCAAGACGAAGAGCCGAAGATGGAGCAAACAGCAAAGTGGCACGAGGGTGCCGTGGCACGTGGCACGGTCATGCCCCAGCCAATTTTTTTGCCGCCTTATTTTGGCGGCTAGG
>NCQV01151711.1:0-13961 GCA_002740545.1 Lophocereus schottii
TTCAATTTGCCTTGAAAGATTTAGCTAAGAAGTGGATGCAAAGTGTAACTCCCTAACTATGGCTTAAAAAGGATTCGATGTGACTGCTTATGTCACTAAAGATGCCCCTTCCTTTTCAAGAAGCCCATTCTCAAGAACTGCATAGTTAAACATGCTTGCTATGGAGAAATCTTATGATGATTAACCTAATGGAAAGTTTCTTAGGTAGCTTATGAGCAAGGACGAAGCACGTTAAAAAAGCTTGTGGTGATTTATGGGGCCTGTCGATGATCCTTGAAGTTGTTCTTGGTAATAGTCCGTGACCTGGTAGGGGTCGGGGTATTACAAATGGTATTAGAACCAACCACCAACCTTGAGCTACAATAGTGGAGAAGAGAGCCCTGGGTACTCACCTAGAACAGCAAAGATACTAGAATGGACTGCCGGTCAAAAGGGCTTGTAAGTCAGTTGGTTATTGACGCACAACAAGGATGTTATACACTTCAAGTGAGGGTGATTGTAACACCTTAAGTATGGCTCCAAAAGGATTTGAAGTGACTACTTATATCATTAAAGTGCACCTTCCTTTTTGGGAAGTCCACTCCTAAAAATTCCACAGTTAAGTGTGTTTATTAGGGAGAAATCTAAGGATAGATGACCTTCTGGGAAGTTTCCTATGTAGCCGGTGAGCAAGTATGAAGCACATCAGAAAGGCTTGTGATGATTTCTAGGGCCAGTCGATGATCCTAGAAGCTCTTCCTAGTAACTGTCCATGGCCCGGCAGGCCTCCTCATAAATTCTCTCACTACATGAGATGGGTTTGTAATACGGTTTTTATGGGGATACTTCCCGAATGGCAAAATGGTAAATTGAGAAATGAAATCAACCATTTTATACAACTTGACAAGGAATCTTTTTAGAAATCTTTTAAGAAGTTTAACTTATTAACTTAATGCCCCTATCATAGGTTTATGCCAAATTATATATGAGGGGCATGACCAGTTTACCCGGACTACGACTGAGTTCATGTGTCAAAGGGGATTTTTAAATAAAAGTGAAATAGAGTCATGGGATTTTCTAGAAGAACTTGCTTAGCAAGACCTTACAATGGGAAACCACTAGACATGAAACCTTAAGTGATTAGATAGGTAGCCCAAAGGGAGGAATATATGTGGTTACGAACACCACTTATATTGATACACAATTAGTAGCACTTGAAAACATGCTTAAGGGGATGGTGTTGTCTTAACCCCCAAACACTTTTCCCCTTACCCAAGTGGTCACATGCTCATAATATCAGGCTTTCGACCACACTTTAAGTGGTTATCTATTGTCTACACAGCAATTGGTCATAAGCTAAGAGCAAGTGTAGGTCAATGCAGCCTTCTCAAGGCTAAAATTTGACCCTTGTTCTCCTACATACAACCCGAGATGGTCTAAGTACCCTAACTTCTCATTGACTGACCTAAATGATATAATGCCTAATGTGCAAAGTAATAGTTTCCAATAAAACACCATCCCCTTCTTGTTATCAAAGACAACAAATCAGGGAGGCATGCTATACACCTAGAATGTTTCCTCCTCAACTGGCTTTGCTCAATCATACTTGACTCTTGGTTACACTGAAATTAACAAAGTGACAAAGAGAATGAATGATGTGGAGACAATAGCAAAAGAGATAAAAGAGTACAATGAGAGGATGATGAGGAGCATAAGTGAACAATTAGCTCAACATGCTATGTCAAGTGGTAAGAGAGGGACGTTTCCTCGTCAACTCGAAGTAAACCCCAAAGAGGGATCTTTTCTTCTTCCTTGGACCCTAATAGTATGAGAAAATTTAATGTCATGATTGCTCTTAGGTCAATGTAGAAGGTTAATACACATATGGGTGAAAAATGCTGCGAATGTGCCCCTTATCTTGAGTACCTCGCTCATCCCAAGAATGTGTTTCCCATGAATCATGATGTTTCTCCTTTTGCATCTAATCCCCCTTTTTTGAAGGACGTGAAAGAACCTAAGAAGGATTAGTCTCCGGCTACCAGTGACTCTACACCTTATGGCTTCCAACCCCATTGCCCCTTTCCTAGTTCTTCCTCTATGGCTTCCAACCCCGTTGCCCCTTTCCTAAGTGACTTAAGGGAATAAAGCCCATCTTATGTTATAAGGGAGAGTTTCTCCAAAGTCATGATCAACATTCCCCCCCTTGATGTTATTCAATGAATGCCCCTATACTCATTTTCTTAAAGAGTTATGCAATACCAAGCACAATACTAATGTTCCTAAGATAGCCTTCTTGGCCTCTAACATGAGTTCAATTATTTCTAATCAAGTACTCAGTACGTATAAGGACACAGGATGCCCCACTATCTCACTTATCAATTCAAATAATAACATACATAGGGCCTTACCTGACCTTAATGCTAGTGTTAATCTCTTATCCTTCACGGTGGTCCTTCAAGTGGCATTCAGCTTCCTAGAGGAATGGTGAAGCTTGTATTAATCAAGGTAGGAGGAGATTCATATTTTTAATTGACTTTGTTGTCCTTGAGACCAAAATTATTATTTTTTGAAGAATCAAATACCAACAATCCTTGGTCGACCATTCCTTGCCACATCTAATTCTCTTATTAATTATAGGAATGAAAAAATGAAGTCAACTTTTGAAAATATAACACTGTGATTGAATATGTTTAATCTATAAAAGCAAACACGGGGTTTGATGATGTTAGAACACTCTACCCTTGATTGGATAGGTGATATTTCTTTGGAAGAAGTAGGCTTTTAACATGAACAAGAATTGATGTTGTGAGTCCAGAGTCATTTTGCATAGAATATGAACCCAAATATGGCACATTTGAATTTGATTATCAAAGTGATGACTTATTGCGTACATCCACTCATCCATTCATTTCCTCTTGTCCCTCTTTATCTTGTGAGGCACCTCCTAATGTGTCTTCATCTTCCTCACTTAAATTGAAGCCTCTTCCTGATGCACTCAAATATATTTTCTTAGGCCCACATGAGTCCTTACCGATGACAATCACCAATGATTTAGATCCAGAGCATGAAATCCAAGTGCTTGACTTGCTTAGAAAAAATAAAAAGGCTTTCAGTGGATCTTAGGAAATATAAGAGGCATTAGTCCTACTATTGGGCAACATAAAACCCACCTTGAGGACAATTCCAAGCCTCACCGAAACCGAAAAAGATGGGTGAACCCTATCCTATAAGAAATGGTGAGAAAGGAGAATCTTAAATGGATGGACCATGACATTGTTTACCCCATCTCGGATAATTAGTGGGTAAGTCCAATCCAATTTGTTCCTAGGAAGACCAATATTACCATGGTCAAGAATAATAAGAATGAACTTATTCTCACAAGAATCCAATTTGGGTGGAGGGTATGCATTAACTATCAAAATCCATATGTCGCTACCAAAAAGGACTTTCCTCTATCCTTCTTGGACCAAATGTTAAATGGAATTAAAGTGTGTCAATCATAGTAAATAAAATATTCAGCTAATGTTGCACCAGTATTAGGGGCAAGGTACTGTAATGTACGGAGGAATCTACCATTTCGGGCCCAGAGCCAGAACTCAACTTAGAAACCAAAGACGTAGCCACAGTGATCCTACTATTCAACTACTTCAACTATTTCCAAGGACCTAATCTAGACAGAAAGATCCTATGAAACTTTCCTATTCCCTAGGATTGACTTTGGTCCTTTCCTGCGCAGCTTAGGTTGGAAGGCAAAAGAAGGCCCCTTTCTGGGGGGAGGCCCGATCCATTAGTGAGATACCACTCTGGGTTGATTAAGAATCATATCTGTGGCTACTGCTACTGCTGTTTTATCGGTATGCTTGTCCCTAATAGTGAATTCTTAATAACCACTTCCTCACTCGATCTCATAGATACATATCAAACACTATAGAACGTCATATTTGATGACCAAAATGAAGATCCCAAATTGCATGAGCAATAGGTCATATGTGTAAAGGATCTCACACACATGACTCAAAATTTCCTTGCCAAGCTATATGAAACAGATTTTTGGAAATCCACAAAAAAATTATTGCTAATTACCCAAAGTGAGAAGCAAAAATATTCTGATAAAGATGCTCTTCGATAATATCATCATGACTCTCGAAGTCATGTACAGTAGTTAATAATAGTTAATATCTAAGTGTAAACTAAGAAATAGTTTATCAAATTTTGAGGTTCCCTAGCAAATAAGGATTTTAAAAAAAATGACTTCTTCCTTTTTTTTTTTTTCCTTCTGTGAAATTCGTCAAATAAAACAAATTTCATGTTCCCTTTTTCCATTTTGACTCAATTCTCAATTCGAGGCAGTAATAGTAATTAAAAAAGTAAAAAATTAAAGTAATAATGGATTCATTCCATATATCAAATCGAAATTAATAACTTTCTTTAAACCCAGTAATAAGAATTGATAGGTTAAGTAATACAAAAAACTAGTAACTAGTTATTTTATGATTCTTCATTTTTTCTTCTTTCTTTTGCATATACTAATTCAACAAAATATTTTATTTCAAAAGTTCAAAGGCTTGTACATTAGCTGGATCCTAGGCTCTAGATAAATTCTTAGCCACTAGTCCAGTTGACCTTCATCGTACCCAAATTCTCATTACCCCCAAGGACCAAGAGAAGACTACATTTACAGACCTTTTTGACACTTATGCCTTTAGGAAGATGCCCTTCGTTCTTTGCAACCACCGTCAAAAGTGCATGATTTCCAGATTCTCTTATTTAGAAGTGCAACATCTAGAAATTTTCATGGATGATTTCACCATTTACGAAAATTCTTTTGATGATTGCTTGGCTAATTTAGGAAAGGTTTTTAAACAGTTTTGACATAAGCATTTGACCCTTAATTGGAAAAAATGTGATTTCATAGTAAAGCGGGAATTGTTTTAGGTCAGACCATGTCTCATAAAGGGATAAAGGTACACAAAGACAAGGTGATTTAATTGTAAACCTTCCCCTCCCCACTTATGTGAAGAACAAACGTTCTTTTCTTAGACATGCTAGTTTCTACAGAAGGTTTATTAAAAACTTTAGCTGAACTACGGAGCCCTTGTCCTCACTCTGTGCTAAAGACGTACCATTTCACTTCTCTAATGATTATGAAGTGGCATTTTACAAAGCTTGAGGAGGCATTGGCCATCACACTATCTTAGATCATCCCGTTTAGGGTGGGGATAGTGTGAACTTATATGTGATGCATCCCAATATGCAGTAGGGTAGTCTTAGGTAAGAATTGATAAAAAGCCCAATGTGATTTACTATACAAGCCACACATTAAACGCACCTAAGTAAACTACATTGTAATTATGAAAGAGATCCCAGCTTTTGTTTTTGGATTTGAAACTTTTAGACCCTACCTAATAGGGTCTCATATGTCTTCACTGACTATACTTCTTTGAAACATGTTTTTGAGAAAAATGCTCCTAAACATGAACTTATTAAATAGATCATGCCACTCTAATAGTTTCATTATAGTGGAACATCTATCTAGGATTGTGATTAATGATGCATGTGAGAACCCCATTCTTAAGTGTTCACCCAATAAACAACTTTTCATGGCTCATGTGGAGTCGTGATATGCCAACATTATCAATTATTTAGTCATACGCAACATGCATAGAGAATGGACCAAAAGATAATAAAGCACATTTCCTTATATTGGTTAGGTTGTTCTTATAGGATAACCCTTATTCATTTAAGTATTACCAAGAGAAAATCATAAGGAGGCATGTCCTAGATCACCAAGTTTTTGGTATCCTCTCCTTTTGTCATGATCATGCACATGGGGGCACCGTTGTAAAGATTCTCCAATGTGGTTTCTATTGGCCTATCTTATTCGAGCATGCCCATAAGTATTGGAAAATGTGTATTCGTTGTCAAAAATTGGGTAGACTTACTATGAAAGGCATAATGCCCCTTAACCCTATCATTATTACGGATACATTTGATGTTTGGATGGTAGACTTTATAGGACTATTTCCTAATTCATTTGGGAACTAATACATTCTTGTGTGTGTAGATTGTGTGCCCAAGGGGGTTGATGCGATCCCCATAAGGACCAATGAGACAAAGGTCATCATTAGATTCTTAAGAGACTATATATTTACCCGGCAATGGAATGCCCTGTGCTATCATTAGTGACCAAGGGACACATTTTGATAATAGGTCCATTAAGGCCTTGTCAAGGAAGTATTCCATAATCTTACCAGCTTGCTATCCTTTATCACCTCCAAATAATGATCAAGTGGAAGTGTCAAATAGGTAAATCAAGCAAAACTTGGAAAAAGATCATGGTTAGGAATAGGAAAGATTAGGTAAACAAGTTAGTGGATGCATTGTGGACCTATAAGAAAGCTTTTAAAATACCTTAGGCATGTCTCCTTATATGGTGATGCATGACCGACATTATCACCTCCAAGTTGAGCTCGAACATTGAGCTTCGTGGGCTATTAGGACCCTCAACTTTGATTTGAATGTTGCTAGAGGGGAAATGAGGTTTTGTTTGAATGAACTAGAAAATATTAGGAGGGAAACCCATGACAACACTTAGTTGAGCAAGGAGATAGCTAAAGCATTCCATTATAAATGTGTTGATAGTTCTCTCTTGAGCAAAAGGTCCTTCTCTATGATTACAATATTCACCTATTTCCCAAAAAACTTAGGTTTAGGTGGACTGGTCATTTTATTGCTATTAAGGTATATCCATATGGTGCTATTGAAATCAAGAACCCCGAAAAGACCACACATCAAGGTGAATAGGAATAGGCTGAAATGTCAAGTGAAGAGGATGTGGAGTGTCTCTTGCTCCATGAGCCTTCCAACGCCTAGGTTCTGGTAGTCCAATCCCCTTGTACATATGTAAATATGTGTGAGTTGTGTGAGTTTTAAAAGAAAAAAAATAAGAAAACTGCAAAAAATAAGAAAATTACAAAAAGGAAATTTTAAAAAAAGAGAGAAAATTGAAAATGAAAAAAAAAAGAGAGTGAACGTGATGAAGAATAAACTATCGAATTTGAAGAGAATGAAGAAGAAAGAAAATAATAAGGGAAAGAGACAGAAAAGGAGAAAACCCAAAGAGGGTTTGGGAAGGCTATTGAATTGGATAGAAATTTGGCATTGGAAGCCCTTGACAAGTGTCACTCCCATACCAAAATTCTCCATTTTGACAAGATAAATAGAGATATGGCACTGTCTAGTCATAACAAGTGGCACAATCATGCCAACATTGTTCTTCCCAGGTCTTCAAACATGGATGTGACATAGGAGGCCCCGAGCTACCTCTAAAGCAGCACAAAAACACAAATAGTCCCCTTTTTTCCTTGTTTCCTCCATTCTTCCTTTCTTTTGTTCTTCAACCTGATACAAACCCACTTCATCTCCACCCATTCCTCACTCCCCGAAAGCACTCAATTTCTCATCAAAATCTTCAAGTTCCCTCATCCCAATCTTCAANNNNCCTCATCCTAATCCATTTCCTAAAAGAATTTTCACAAAGTCATAAACATTCTTCCTCCCCATTCATCCCCTTTCTATCTTTAAGACTGTAGCTATCATTATTGAGGTTAAAGATCGTAGAGAGGGATGCACAACTCTACTCCCAAAGTCAACCTCTACTCAAGGTGTGAGCACCCAAGGAATAATTTTAGGTAGAAAGAGTGCATCTCCATAATTCAACTCACTCCAATTCTTCAAGCATGTGTAAAACATGAGTGGGAGAGCCTTCCATTAAGTCCTCCCTTCCCAAGAAGTCATCAAAAGCTTTATTTTCATCTAATCTAATTCCTAAGGGAAAATATACATCTAATGCTCACCCATTATTGTTTCCTCTAAGTAATCGAGGTCTTCAATTTGAAAATGAGGAACAAAGACAAAAATTTGAGTTGTTGACTTTTGGATTAACTTGTGAATAAAAGTTTTGGCATGTTAAAACATTGAGAATTTTAGGAATATTAGATGGTGTGGTTTTGTTGCTTAGGAATTTGGGTTGGCTTGATCATATGAACTTAAAGTGTGAAACTTGTGATCGATTACGATGATTAGTGCTTGAGTTTTTGAGCTCATTGAATGTTGATCGGGGCAGATCATATAGAGGCAAAAAGGTCTTGATTAAATTTACACATGCAACAACTATATATGATTGAGTCTAAGGGATTTTAATAACCTTATTCACCTCTCATTGCATAGTAAGGCCTATAGGGATGTACCCAAAAATTGAAAACCTGAACCTGCATGGCTTAGTATCATATGTATAAAAAGAAAGGTTTATTATGTTACATGGGGTCAACCTCATATTTTTCACTCAAGGCAAGCCAATGTGCAGAATATCAAAGGAGTTTGACATTTCTTTTACTATTTTCTCCACCTTTTCCGCCACCACTTAGGCCCAGCAAGGCTCAGTGATTCTGAATTCTATTATCCCTAACCCTCTTTTCATAGCATATGTTACTTGTGGGGATCCTTGCATGTTCTTATCAAAAGGGGGGGCATCACATACAAGGTAGGAGGCTGCATTTTATTTGCTCTTGTTTTTCTTATTCTCTTTCCCGAGCATTTGCTCTATTATTGTGATGATTGATGATTGATGATGATGATGATGATTGTGAATTAGGCCACTTGAGGTGCAATTTGGTTGTTGATTAGCCTTAAAATTGAGGATTTCTGTTATTAATTGAGCTTGTGATCCTCATGTCGCAATAGGGTTCATGTGCACTTAATCTTAGGCACATAGGCAATGTATACAGTTGCGTTTTAGGTAGATGTTGCATTTGCATTGTAAACATGTATTCATAATTGTGAATATCATCTTCTTCTTATATATAAGGTATTTTATTTTCTTTTTGTGACTCATATTTCCATAATGAGGACATTGAACATTCTAGGTGTGGGCATAAGGAGGTTGTTCCTCCACAATTCCTAGAAAAAAAGGGAAATCCTTTTGGAAAAAATCAAAAAGATTTTAAATGCTTTTTTTCTGTATATTGTGTGCTTTTGGAGAGAATACATGATTTTGGTTGATGTTAATCCCTTATAATTTGGACGCAAATGCCATGTAACTAGGGTGTCCTTGGTAGGTCTTGGTCCTAATTGTTGGTCAGTTCATGCATCATTCTTGACCCAATATGTGAGGGTAATCATGATAGATAGACTCGTGAGGTTTTAAGCTTTAATAGACAACTCCATCAACTATAATCACATGTTTTCTTTCATGAGGGTCTCTTCCAAGGTTGACATCCTCTAGAATTTGACTTAATTCTCTTCGAAATCATGTATCGCATTTGCATGTTTGATGAGATGAAAAAGACATTCTTTGTGTGACATCAAATGATATGAGCCAAAAAGCCACTCTATGTTGATACTGAATCCCTTTTTAACCATTGAGTGTAAAATCGCTATCTTTGATTGTGAACCACTCTTTTGATCCTTGGCTAAACACCTCTTCCATGCTTCAAGCTAAGACTAAGGAGTTTCTTTTGAGAGGTCTTGAGGGTTACTGGTGGGTGATAGCAATTACTAGTGTTTTAGTGTGAATTGTAAAGGGAATGACAATAATGAAAGAAAAAGAGTTTCCCTTTCATGTAAATGACGGTTGTTATGGGTCTACTAGGACTTGAGTTGGAAATATATGTGTTTGTTATGAACCTCCATGCAAGTTCTAGTTGGATTACCCAAAGTTGTGAAAAAATGAGAAAAATTATTTTAAAAAAGGAAAAAATAGAATAATGGTGTTGGTATGGTGAGCTCATATTGTTTGGATCCTATTCAAGTCATCGGGTTATAAGTCAGGTTATTGAGAGTGTATCTCATTTTGGGAGCGGGTTGGTGAGTTACGGTAAAAGTTTAATCAACTCCTTAGTCTCTTGGTTAACTAGCTCAGCATTTTCCTAAAAGTTTTTGTCTACTTCCTACCCCTTGCCATGAGCCTCATTACAACCCATGAAAAGTCCTCTAGATTATTAATTTGCATTTGCATTCTAGTGCTGAAGAATTGAGAATTAAGTCAAACTCATGGTAGGGTACGACTTTCAAATACGTTAGAGCGAAATGAGATGAGAGCTCAAAATGAACTACAGTAGGGTAACCATTGCTTGTTCATCACTAAAATAGGTTAGGTTTGGTATGTGGCTATCATTTAGAAGGATGAGACTCTTAATTATACATCTTATGCATGTTCTATGCGTATCCATATCATTTAGGTGATTTGGGGTTTAGAAAAGAGTCCATTCCTACGCCCTTTAATGTTTCTTTGCCAAAATTTGTGAAAAACCCAAAAAGATTTTCCATTTTTGTTTTTCTTTTCTTTTTCTTCTTCAAAGATTTTGTAGATATATCTTCCACAAATCCTTTTAAGGCCCCACTTGTCCACTTAGGGGACCAAAGGGTTTAAAGTTTATTGCATATGCTAAATGCAATAGTTATGCCTACGGAAAGATGTCTTCCACGTGTTTTACTCAAGGATGAGTAAAATTTAAATGTAAAGGTATTTGTTTAATTCCAAACTGAGGCGAATTTTGATACACCTTTATGCTTAATTTAACTCCAAAATAATTCTTAAATTAGTAATTTATGCTTGTTTTATGTTTTGTATGTAACAATGAAACGAAGTGCTAAAAAGGGTGCTTAGTGAGCTTACTTTGAAGGCTAAAGGATAGAAAACAAAGAAAGAGGCAAAACAGTGCCAAGAAGTACTTGAACATGCCAAGTCAAATTGCAAAGGAAAAAAAAGGAGACAAAGATGTGGCACAGGCACTAGAAAACTGCACCAAAAAAAAAAGAAGGAAGAAAAATTGGACAACAAGACATAATTGTGGCACGGTCAAGATATGCTGCATGGCACTGTGCCATGTACAATGCTGCTTCTACTGAAAAGAGGATTAGGCTAACAAAAAGGGGCTTTTCATCTTCCTTTTGGGTTTAGCTTAATTTAGCAAATTTTTTCCCCCAAATATACTATCGTAGGTTGAATATTTCATCGATGCAAAGGTTTATTTTTTTTATTAGATTTGGTTTCCATTTGAGTGCTCTTCTTTGATATAGCTTTAATCTCACTTTCTTTCTTCTAAATCTCGCTCAAATCTTCATCTTTAATTCACTAAAATCAATCTCCAAATCATGAGTTTTGATGAACCAGGGCTGGGGGGGATTAAAGGCTCACCTTCAAGGGCTTTTGAGCCTCTAATCCACCTCCCAAAATCTTGTTCATCCCTTTTTTACCCCGTTCAATCTCATCTTCTCATCCTCTTTTCTAACCTCTATCAATCTCAAAGGTGCAATCCACATTGAATAGATTAAAGTTGTTGACTGCAAATGGAAGTAGATTGAGGGTAGAAGGATTAATCCTAAAGTAAGATCGAAACTAATCATTCATGCGTTTTGTGGATAACTTTATTTCTCATCCCCTTCTTATTGTTTTCATTAAATTAGGTTAGCAGTTGATTCTAGGAGTGATTTTCATTTTATGATCGTTTATTGAGGAGAATTTTGGGAAATTGTTGTGCATGGTCACGTCGAGTCATTTGATCACCCTTCGGTGTGCTTCTGTGATGATTTGTGTCTCATTCCTTTTTATGCTAAATTAGTAGTAGTTTATCTTATTCATTTGTGTTTTTAGGTTTTTATTGCTATTCAATTTAAGAAAACATTAGATCAATAGCAGTTTAGTTGCTTTCATTTAGTCCATACTCATAATCTAGTCACAATCTAAGTGAATTCACTGACATCTAGGGATGGCAGCGGATCCTGGACCCATTAGATTTTTAGAGGATCTGGCTCCTACTGGATCTGGGTCTGATCTGAATCTGAATCTGGATCTGAGACTTTAAGACCCGGACCTGACCCTAGATGCATATATAGAGCCGTTTGTTTTTTTAAGTGTTCGTGTTAGGGGTTTCAGTTTTGGTCTCAGATTTCTCATTCCTCAGTCCTCTTAGTCGCATCTCTCTTCCTCAGTCTTCAAGCTCTCGCAACCTCCTCTCCTCTGGCGTCCACCACTCCACGTCTCCACTCGATCTCCTTCGGTCCTCATTCTTCGGAGTCCATGGCCTTCACGTCGGCCTCCTCCCTCTTCCTGGTGTCCACAGTTCGATTTTGTTCATCGCGATTTTGCTAGAACTAGCTGCACTACCCTCATCTCGACACTACCCCTTCATAGATCGTCTATTTTCTAACACTCCTGTCCATTTTCCGACGCCTCTATCCAGACTTCTTGGTAATTTTCCGGTGCTAGTCCAGGTTGTTTCTCTAATTTCTACCTCTGTTTAACTTGAGGGTTTATAGCAGAATATCATGTTCAAAGTGTATTCATTTTTTATGGAATTGTATTTCAATTTGTTCCATGTGTTAATTAACTTTATTTGAAGGATAAGGCATCAAATGAGATCTTCTCTCCCTCCTCATCTGGGACATTTTTCTTATTTCACCAAGGACTGGCCACCTTGTGAGCCTAAAGGATATTTAGTCTTGTTGATGTCAAAAAGCCACTAAAGTCCTATAATCTCAAAGTGAAGAATCCATTGTATTAATTAGCATGTCCAAATACGGAAGAATGAAAGCTAAATTAGAATATTATTAAAACATTCAGTATTTTGCTATTAATAATTTCTACTTAAATTTAATATTTTGCTATGTATTATGATGAAATCAATTATATGATAAAATTTTATGTATGCACTTTTGTTTTGTTGAGAAAAATAAAAAAGTAAAAAAAAAAACTGGCTCAAAGTAGCGGGACCCATTAAGGACCCGCTAAACCCTTTAGATCCAGAGGATCTGGGTCTGGATCCAAATTTTATAAACCTTGCAAATTTGAATTGGATCTGGATCCATGTCCAAAAAAGGATCTAGATTTAGATCTTTGCGAACCCGATCCAGACCTGATCCATGGTCATTCCTACTGACATCTTTGAGAATGGCAACCATCTCCCTTAAAAAACTACCTCATAATGGCCTAATGCCTCTTTAGAGTTTATTTCTATCCCAATTAGAGCTTATTGATGCGAGTAAAAAAACTTGGTATAGAGAAAAGGTTAGATTACTTTTCTCACAATTTGTAGCTAAGTGTGTTCACAACATGACTTTGAGCAATAGAATGGTCGAAGACTCTCAGATGTGGTGGGAAAATGAAATAACTGTATTCACAATCAATTCTACTTGTCGACCTAGTATGTGTGGAAAGGTGGATAGACTTTCCTGGATGAGGTTCTAGAAGATTGGAATAGTGGCAAAAGGCTTGGCAGATCGAGATGACACCAAAATGAAACACTTTGTTTGGAGACCTGGTAGGGCTAGATATCTTACTGTTAGTAATATTCTCAAAGAAGGCACATAAGAGAAGATGAAAAGTGTGGCATGTATGCAAAACAATTGAATCATCAGTGATACTCTATTTGAATGCATCATCTCCAAACTGGTATAGGATAAAGGTTGTTAATAAGGCCCCTAAGAAATATGTAGCGAGGAAGCTTTAGTATATCAATGACAAGATTGGAAGCGAGAAGATAGGGTGCATGGTTTTATAGATTGGACATGCTAATCTATATAGAACCAGGTGTTTTTAGGTAGTGTATAGCTAGGCCTCTAGCAGATGGTCGGTAATTTCCTACGCCTTCATGAGGATGCCAAGTTGTTATGATGACTTTAGGTGGAATTCTATTGCATCTTTCAATAGATATACTCTCTTCCCCTAAGTTAGATCAACATGAAATCCAATGCAAACATGATTAAATAGCTTAAGATATCATTGGGTCAAATGGCTCGTGTGAGACCTGCATTCTTGACATTCTTACTTCAGTCAAACCTAGAATTTTCATGTTGTTTAAATTGGGTATTTAATGGCATGGCTCCCATTCTACCTCACCACAAGCTTATCACCGATTATTTATTTAATTACCCCTAGTGTTAGCAATTAGAGAGAGAGAGAGAGAGAGAGAGAGAGAGAGAGA
>NCQV01151723.1:0-15248 GCA_002740545.1 Lophocereus schottii
GATGGCAGGCTTGCCAAAAGTTTCGTCCCCTAGGACTCAAGCCTGCTCCTCAAGAAAACAACATCCTCCATTCCGTTTCAAGACGAATGAAACTGAAATATTTCATTTCCGTTGATGGAACTCCAAGAGCAGTTTGTAATTCTTATCCTTGGTCTCGGTGTATGTGTATTCACATCAAAAAGTATCAAAATTCCAAGAAGAAAAAATTGCACTCATACATGCAGCTCAAACAATGCCGGCAAGGCAGAGAGATATACCTAAAACAGTCAGGCATTTCATTTCATACCAATGGGTAAACCAATAAATAAGAACTAATGCATTAATTCATGCTTTCAGCACAGTGAGCAACTTCCTACATGTTCACCTCAAAATAAAAATCAAAACCATCATCGAAACATATACCTGCTGCTTGATTGATCATATCCAACGCTAAGGAGTCCCAGACATCCTACAATATTTAGTCAAAATAAGTTCCACGAGCAAACAATGAATAGGAAGATCAAAAAACTGTTCACCAGCGGTTACTTCCTTTAGGTGCAAACCAGCAAGTGATGAGTGATGTGCTACAGTATATCCCCGCCCCAGGACATGAACATATCAGGCTAGCTTCTGTTGTAACAAGTAAACCACTAGGTCGTTGAACTGTCTTCTGTGTCAAGAAGATCAGGTTTTGGGAAGCACATCAAACATACTTGGTAGAATGCTCTATCTGTTATTATTCAGCTTTTAGGGTTGGAATCACTGCATATCACTTATAGTCACAGGATCCTCATTCAGAAAAGAGTGACTTATAGGGCTTTTTTTTTCAAGCAGGGCCTCTCCTTCTAGTCTACCGGCGAAAGACATTAATATGCGAAAAATATTCAGAAAAGGGTTATTACTACTCTATGTTTACATCACTATTAGCAGAAATAGAACAAATGCATTCCCAATTTCCCACACAGATACAATTTATGTTTAGAAAAGGCTTACCTTCCTTAGCACAAACGGTCGCTGAAGCTCAAGCTCCAATGTGTGAAACGCACCTATCTTCAACAATAAAAGTAAACTATTTGAGCATAAAATTTTTGCTGCAGTATACTATGCAGTAGAAGTACAGTGATAGCATAGCAGGCACCTTCACATGCATGTTCTCTAAAATATTTTTGCCACGTATACGTACGACAGAACCCTCCTTTTCATACTCTACAGCCTGTGAAAATCATGGGCGGTCATCCAGCAAGCAGAGAAAAATCACATTACAGAGGGTTTGAGGGGGGGGGGCTTATATGCAAAGGTAGACATTGGTTCTGCACCTCTCAGCGCACCAATTATTGAGATATATTCACGGAAGGGGGAAAAAGGTTGACTCCAATCCCCTTCTTTCACTTAACATACTGACTCCATGGCACAAACAAATAGCAAGAAATGCTCCATCTTGTTACCTCCACTTTGATTTCCAGCCTCAGCTTCACACGTTCAGCATCCCTCCCTCCAGAAGCCGCCTCTCTTAAAACTTTCCTGTAGAAACAAACACCACCACCCATTATGAGGAAACCGTGCTTTCATCAAACATAGCATGTACGACATTAACCTTAGTTCCCTAGAACAGTTGCAACAATCATCTTTACTCAACAACAGCTGCAACAATTATCACAGGCAGTAGCAATGTACAACAGTTACACACTTGTCACTTATCCTCAGTATCGTTTCCCAATGAAAACTATTGGGAGTCACTACTAGTATACTAATCCTTGAGGAGGACATAAGCAACGTTTGGAACCAACTAAAGAGTCGTGGGGCATAGCAAGTACATTAAATTTTTCCTCAAACCCACTTCAAGCAATCAACCTAAATCAGTAGATACATAATCAAGACATGAATTCTAAACATAACCAATATGACAATTCTAATTTCTGGTTCATAATCAAGACATAATTTTTTCTTTGGGGGGTTATAAAGATACCTAACAGTGACGGCTAGAACAGAGTCACCCTCAGCAATCAAATTGTAAGCAATCCACAAGTCATCTGCTTCTTCTGGAACCATCTGTGCACCAACCAATTGGAATTGAAAATTCATACCCTCAAAAATCAGCAATTTTGGCGAATTAGAAAACAAAGACAGATGAAGAAAAACATTCAGCAGAAAAGTTGCAATAGATTACTGCAAACAACATCAAAACTTCTGATGATGACTGACTAAGATGGGAACTTGATAGGGATTCATGAAGATTTATAACCTTGACGCTGCCCAGGCCGCCGGGAATAAGATCTCTCCGAACGATCTTCATTGTAATCACCCGATTTTCTCTCTCCTCAGCTGAGCAATAAGGTGGAGAAGCTCAGATAGACAATGACAGAGAAGGATTTTGTCAGTCAGAGCACAGAGGAGTTGGAGAAGCGGTCCGACGATGGTAAAAAACTTGCAGCCCTGATCCGGTGATCCCCTCTGTCAATTTATTATTGTTGTGTAATTAAATTAAAAATTCAGTTCAAATAAAATCATGTTTAATAGCTATTCAATAAAAATAAATTTAATTTAACTCAATAAATATAAGTTTATAAATAATATAAATATAAGTTCAGTTCACCATAAATAAAGTGATTTTGATTTAGTTGATCAAAAATAAGTTTTTTTCATCGAAAATATTAACCTCACGAGATTTGAAATTAAGGTTGTATAAAAGTTTGAAAATCACAATATTGTAATCTTTACCAGTAACTTGATATTATCAATCATTGTAAAATCTTTTGTTATGTATATTTAAGTAAAAGTTGGAAAAGACAAAAATAATAATATAGGAGATATCAACAAAGGAATTCAAATAATATTCAAAAATCTTGTAAAAAAATCAAACTACATGAAAGTGACATGTGGCAATAGGAAAAAAAACTTTGTTTTGGTTTAATGCATTCATAATTTTATATAGATTGTTTGAGAAACATATAAAGCATAAAAGTGGTAACACACAATATAAAAATCAAACTAAGAAAAAATCATTTTATCCAAAATTTCTCTCAAGAAAATAAGGTTTTGACAAATTTTCATTTGAATGTGTTACACAATAATATTTTTTTCCCTTTAATAAAACTATGACTGTGATATGATGCACATGCTACTCCTAGTATATCCTATTGTTTATAGTTATATATAGGGATTTCTTTTATAATGAGTATATCCTATTATCTATACATATTTTTTCCCCTACAAATTACAAGGCTAAGACCTATATTATCATGAAATAACATTAATCTACTTAATTAATTACCTTGTGAACGGAATAAATTAAGAAAGTTATATAATATGAAAGTCTAAAATTTAACTGTAATTCTTGTCTCTAATCTTAAAACTTTAAAAAAACAAAAAAAATCCAAAAAAAAACATTGAGCCAAGTAGGCCCGGAGTCAAACATTCTTTATTCGAGCCGACCTTTTATAGGACCGAACCAAGTTCAAGCCGTCAGTTACGCCCCTACTAGTGTCCCTGTTATAATTTTTTTTCTTAAAAAAAAAGAAAAAGGCAATGTCACCATGTGGTCTGCTTATGCATGGAGGCGGCAACAACAAGCAACTGACAAGCATTGGGCTTTGGTTAGAGTCTCCATGCTGTTATCCCTGCTTTCAAACGCGTGTCATCCTTCTCTGCACTACCTATCCTCTCAGTGTCAGCCGATTTCTCCCGTCACCAAAACCCTAAATCCTAAACCCTTCATCAGGTCCACCCAAACACCAACCCCAATCAAAAAGAACAAGATCCGAAATCAAACCCACTAAATTTGTAGCCCACCTAGTTCCCAGAAGTACTTCAGGTATCTTATTAGTTATAGTCTTACCATTCATTTAACCCCTCATCTTCATTAGATGATTTTAATGTTTCTAATTCATTTTTTTGGATTGTTATTTAAATTTCCATTGCTTTGCAATGATTTATGGACAATTTTGTGCGAAGGGAAGCTTAGGAAAAAGAAAAGGATCATTTGATGATTTACAATTTTTTTTGTTAATGAGGTGGACAAATCAATTTCTTTTGTTTGGGTATAATTAAGAGGTCAGAATGTATAGTTCTTTTCAACTTGTTTTTGCTGAACTTATCTGAATTGAACTTGTTTCTCCTGAAATTAATTGAATTAAACTTATTTTTGCGGAACTGGACTCGTTCATGTTCAATTCTCAACTTTTTCTTATTGAGCTGAGCTGAACTTATTTGAACTGAACTGCATTGAACCTATTTGTGATGAAGTGAACTTGTCTTTGCTTAGCTAAACTAAATTTCTTTATTGAGCCTTTTTTTAAAAAAAGAAGTTGAAAAGAACAAGATATTTGGTTGATTGACAGGGAAGTACGGAGGGGTAAATGGGAGTAATGAGAGTAGCTCTTATCTTTATCCTCAGTTGCATAACGCCCAAATTAGGGTGTTTGAGGCATTCAATAATGAACTTAATTTTACCCCATTAATTTGCCTCTCTAACCCTATAGTCATAATTTGCTGACTATGGATTCTAGTATGGCATAAAAGACAGGACTGAAGTGCTTGTTGAACTAAAATGCTCCCTCATGTGATGGGCAAGTACAAAAGCTAGCTTGTTAAGTTGATTTATGATGTTCCAACATAATTCTAGTGTTCGTAGTTAATCCATGGGCAACAAGCATCCCTTTAGTTAGTGGCATTTGATCAACAGTTACTGATTTATTGTGCATTTGTCTCCCCATTGTGGTAGGATAGAAGATCCTAGTAAAGAGGAGTGGGAGGTTCAAGATTACGCAACAATCGACGAGCGCAATGAGAAATTTGGGTGGATATGGAGAACAGGGCTAAATGTGGGGAAGAAAATGATGGTTGTGGGTATTGTCATTGCATCTGCTCCACTCGTGCTTCCTTCTTTTGTGGTCTTATCCACTGTTGGATTTGCATTCTCTATGCCAGTAGGATTTGCATTTGTGACATATGCATGCACTGAGAAGGCTGTAAATAGTTTGTTGCCACTGCACTCATCGTGTCCTTTGCTAGAAAAGGGTGTAATGTCAAGGGATGAGGAAGCTGATTGGGTTAATAGAAATGATGCAGCAAAATGGTATGGATAAGATCGAGACGTTGAGGTAGAATGAAAAGAATTTGGGAAGGATAGAAGAAAGGAAATTGGGACAAAGGATGAATTGGGGAATGGTAATGATCAAGCTAACAATTATGGTGTAATCTCCATCAATAAGGATGAATTAGATGCAGGAACAAAGATGAATGAGATTGCAGAAGACAATGTGAACGAGGAAGATGTTATCGAGTATATGGAGCATGAGGAGGAAACTCTAAGTTCAGATGTAATTCCTGATATACTGAAAGGGATCAGAGAAGCGGAGGATGAGATATCTTTAAGGAAGAGGGAAAGTAATGAATTGTCGGTAGAGTCATTAAGTTGTTGTGGTAGCTAATATAGGTGGGGAACAAGAGAACAAAGTATTAGATGAAATGGCTTATTTAGCACCAAGTTACACAAAAGAAGAGAACAGGCGCAAGAGCAAATCTGCTGATATAGATGAGAAGGAAGCGAGAAAGGATACCGCGGGACCGATTGAAGAAATCATAGATGACAGTGAATATGATCCCATAAGACAAGATAGACAAGTCCAACAGGCCCGCGAAGGAAGTGAGGGATCTATAGCAAGTGATATGAGCCAAAACAAAGGAAACAGAAACTTCATTGCCATCCCTGAGGATGTGAAGTCAGCCCAAAATGGGAAGGACGTGACACATGGATCCACGAGTGAAGCAAAGTCAAGTGCCCTTGGAAATGCAGGAACTCGGAAGAAGGTCAATAAGAAGAAATCAAAAAGAAATAAAAGCAGGTCAATTCAAGAGGAACCGAAACTAGTGGCAGAAAAAAGACTCGAGGTACATGTGGAACGTGTGGTGGTCAAAACACGACTGATACTCGGCAAGGAACCAGTTCAGATAGGAAGAGAGGAAATTTGAACCCTTCAAAGTCTGATGAAACAGGTTCTCATCTTGTTGATCACGGAACCATGGTACCAGAGCGGATCTTAAATTTTGCTGTGAAGACACCGGAAGGTATCTCATTTCTCCTAACCTTATAGGACACATACTTTCATAGACCAAGAAACCTTAATTACCATTGTCGCATGTCCAAACTCCAAAGATAATTGTTACTTTAGTGGTATATTATCGATTTTAGTTCCAACCTTTTTCTAGTTTCATGCTTTCAAGGCACAATATAGAGTTTGCTCATTTTGACAATGCAATTCTAACCTTGGGATAAAGGGAATACATTGTGCAAGTCTAGACTTCTGCCGTTCTGATCGATTTGTCTTAGGTCTTGACAGCTGATCCTAGCAATTGTTTGTGCAGGGGAACAACTATCTTCAAAGAACATGGGTGTAAATGTGGGTCATCACAAGGCTTCAGTTGAGTCAAGAAAGCCCATGGCCAAGGAGCCCAAATATGGGTCTAACTGGGCACCACTTCAAGTTCGTATAAAGTTAAGGCTGTGCGTATTCGGCTGTTTTCCTTGTCTATGATCTTATATATGAATGACTTCGTAATTTCGTATCATGTTATTTTTGCCTAATACTGTGAGTTGTGACGCTTAACACGCATCTAAACACCAGTTTCAGACTTTCAGTGACTAGCAGTTTTAGCCATCAATCCTTTTTCTTTCTTTTTTTTTAAGACCATAGTTATTGCTGCTAGCCCATAGGATTCATATGTCGTAGTAGCAATGTGTCGCAAATAAATTACTAAATGCATTATAGTGTTAACCCTGCTTCACATTTGACATTCCTTGCTTGACGTTTGACATTCCCCATATACCTAACTATGGTTTGGACCAAGATTAAAGCTCTTGGGTCATCTTAAAGCGTTCTCAATTCCTAAGACTAATACCCTATCCTTATTTGTAGCTGCCAACAAGCATCTTAGAACTTGATTGTTGGTTTCTCTCTGTGGGTTGGCACTATTTGATGGCCAGAAATCAACGTTAAAATAACTTGACAGTACTGGATAAAGCTTTAGTTTGACTGACAGTGATTCGAAGCCTAACTAGCGAAGGCCATGCCACATGCTGCATATCCATGCCACTACCTGCTTTCTTGGTTCAAGAAGGGTGAACTAGCCAATATGACATATTTTCTACCTTTTGCAGGCGTCACTAAATGAGGAGAAGATATGGGAGCAAATAAACGCAATATGAATCACAGTTGGATACAAAGCCACACGAAACTCATCATGTGTGGAGGAACTCAAGGCTCTCTATGTGTTTACCGGCGTTGAGCCACCAACTTCGTCAAGGGCTTCTAGTGATCCCGCAACAATCAATGAAAAAGTTCACTTTCTTATGTCCGTTATCAGTGTGAAGCAGAGCTCTGGTTGACTTATTTTGCATGCTTGGGATCTTTCTTTGTGTCTAGTTGTACTGTATTTTTGTGTGTTGATCAGAGAAAAGTGAAACCCTCACGACTGTGGATTTGCGTGTTTCTGTCCTTTGCAAAGATCACCAGATCATTACACACTGCTTAAGGGGAGCTAGATAGCCAAGCACAAGGGGAGAATTTCACATAAGAATGATATTCCAAATTCTGTTGACTTCTTTTTTCCCCCTTTTGTATGGAAATTTTGGTGATGATGAAGACATCAAAATTGTTGTTGATGTTGTTAATGCCCTGCCATAGAATTTGGGTGTCCATATCATGGTATCTTTATAGGAAGTTGTTTTATGCTCTTACAAGTAGAAGCAACATTTACTAAAGACACATTATACATCTTTGAAATATTATTGTTGGGGCCTATAATAGGAGACATACAAGTTAGTATGATACATGGGGAGAATTAAGTTTGAGATTTCATGTATTTGAGGCTTTGGTCTCAGCCATTTGGTAATGTTTTTACTAGTTAAAGTTGAAATTAAAAATTCGTTAAAAATATAATCTTAAGTTAAATGAATTGGAGAATAAAAGAAGGAAAACGAGTGATAAGATTCGGATTTTGGTGACTTACTGTAATGTGTCATTATTCTATTAATTTGGGGGGTCAACGAGGATAATTGCATGATATAATTTACGAATGAATATGGTAGCACCAGAGATATTAATTGATCTAAAATATAGGCCTTCACACTCAAACTGAAAACTAATTAAATAAAATATAATATTTTATTTAATCAGTTCAACTAATTTCAGGTTAAGATAATGTAAAAATTAAAAAATTGTATATACTTCTTGTATAAGACCTGAAGACTGTTTTTACGATCACATCTTTTTGTTTTACCCGAGTCCAATTCTTAGTCTGTATAAAAATTTATCCTATAGTAATCTTTTCTTCATTTACAATGGTCGAAGGCTGGGATAATACAAGTAGCGAATTAAACTTAACCTCATCCAAACGGTTAATTTTAATCACTTGAGGAACCGACATGCTGAACCCCTCTCTCTCTCTCTATGTTCTTTATTTTTTTATTTTTTTATTTTTTTATTTTTTTAAAGAGGAGTCCAAAATTTTGAAGTCCGTGTTGTCTAGAATCTAGATGACGAGGAGCAAGAGTGGGCACGACGGCGACGACAGCCAACGCGGGCGGGGGGGAAAGATAGAGAGAGAAACGAGAGGAATGACAAAGCCTCCACCAACGCTGCTGTCTCTCACAATTGAAAACGCCCTTCTTCATCTCTCTTCCTTCTCCGATCTGTCTCCCCTTCCTGATCACATCCTCCTCGAACTCTTTGCGGTACGGTCTCTCTCTCTCTGTTCCAATTTTGCGTTGCTCCTTGATTTCATCGGTATTTTTCTCGTCTTTTGTAAAATTACTTTTGGTTTGTAATCATTCTTGGTTTGTAATCATTCGATTTAGGTTTTTCCGATGCCTTTTGATGGACTCTTTCTTTGCCTACTTCTTTTGCGCCTTGATCAAGTTGTTTGTTTTGTGTTCCTGCATCTAATTATTGTTCCATCTTTTTGAAACTGGCTGAAACTGCAAAAAGAGGGCCCAAATATGTGTAGCTTACTTTGTCGTCTCTTTTGATGCTTCTCTTTGGAAATTGCCGTGTAATTATTCACAATCAAATTGCGTGCGCTATGTCAGCCCCCTTTTTTTTGGGGGGGGGGTGTCAGGGGTGTTCAGTATTCGTGTTCATAGCCTTCAAATTAATCATATCAGTAGAAAGCATATATTCATAATGATTGAACTATATGGTACTATTGATATTCATTCAACTGCTAGGCACAAGCATACTAGTTATGTGGTTCCAGCACAACCCCCCCCTTTTCCAAAAACCAATAAAAAAAGATGGTGGGTTTTCATAATGTGACTACTGGGTCCACGAAATAGCTCCTGGTGTGAGTCTTGCTTTCACGGGTTTCGGTACCCTTCATTCCGGCAAGTATTTGTGCAAGCAGAGAGACTGATACCAAGAAACAACTAATGTAATGGGTCAATTGTGAGCAAGAACTTTAATCAGCCAAGTATATCTTCCTCTTTTTTGGCTGTATATTTATGAACATCCCTTTGAATGCAGTTTCAGAGGCTTTCGAGTTTTGAATAACTTGTTTCTGAATTTGTTAGTTCTAATACCGTTTTGGCAGAGAACATTGAGAGCTGGGAAACTGAATGAGAAGATCCTGAAATTGTTCATAGCTACGGGTCAGGACGAAGTTCTTTCCTTCATTGAGGAGCTTAATATCCAGCCAATAATTACGCCAGTCCTGCCCACCCGTAAGTCCACAATCACGATATCTCCGTTCGCTCATGTGGTTATAGCAGTTAAACATTTTTTAGTCTAACAGATGATGTTTGCCATCAGGATGCTCTGGGAGAAAATTCTGATTCTGGATTATTCTGCCGTTGCATGAGCTTTAGTGAGAGCTATAGCAGCTGAATTTATGATGGAATAAACTGTCCTTGTAAACTACTTTTGTTCTCACAAAGAAGTGGCTTAGTTCTGCATCAAAGATGATGACGTTTACAATTTGATTGGTGCCCTGCAGCTAGATTTCACATCCTGTCTGAATGCATGGAAACTGGGACTCCTCTTGATATGATGTCATAATGGTTGAAGATCCTGCCCTGAAGGCTGAACTGAAGGTTCCAGAAGGCTTTAATGCTGATAACCATACTAATGGATAATATGAGCAAGTTGGCGTGACCATTGTTAGCTTCCCCGCTTCTCTGGCTATTCATGTGGACACTTTTGCCATTTTATTCGAAGAAGAGGATTATGCATGCACCCCTACAAGGCTACAGGAGACAGCATGCAATCTCTTCAACCTTGCAGTCCCTGCAACACTACCATTCTTCAGTACATTCTATGATCCGTGGATTCCATTCTGCAAGGGAGCTGTTTCCTCCATTGTGACCCCCTTTAGCTACAGGTCTCTGGCGTGGTTTTAGGCTTAATTTCCTCACTTTGGCATACCAAACCAAGCTATCAAAAGTGGAAGGAAAAATACTAGATAAATTTTATGCTGTCATCGCTAATATGATACCGAAGAGCGAAATCAACATTCGTTTGAAGACTCTCCAATCTTGCCATGTTTGAAGGGTTTTCGGGAAGCAAATTTCAGCCAGGAAAGCATGGAGATGTTTTATGTGGAATGTGTGCCAAGGTCATATGCAACCTTGAAGAGGGGGGGAATGGATGCTGAAAATCTCGTATGGGTGGAGGAAGGAAAGAGGGGATGCAACTAGGAGCTTGTCGGATGTGAAGGTGTCAAGCTGACGAGCAAATCTTCTGTTTTTCGAGTCTGTCAAATTGTGATCACAAGGAGTTAAACGGCAGGAATGTTGGCCATGTCCGAGTGGGTTAAGCTATGGAAGACTATAGGGTCAGTCTCCAGTTACAGTTCAGAAGGCAGAGATATATCTGCACAGTGCAATGTTATTCATGCTTGTAAAAACTGGAAGAATGATGGGAAACTGAGTGTCTTAGTTACAAAAGCTGTAAATTATCGAAATTGTGAAAGAGCCCCTGTTTCAGGTGATTTACCTATATCTGGGTAACACTGCCATGTATATTTCTTCTTAGGCAATGTAGACTGGGACTTCAAGCCACCATCTTCCCGATAACAATTCACTATAACAGACTTGGGGTCTGTATAGTTATGTGATGGTTATGGAAGCAGAATTTGAACCCTAATTTTTGGGGTCACTTATGAGAACTCCCAAGCCATGACTTTTTGGTTTTTCTTTTCATTTTTTTGAATCATTGATATAAACACGGTATACATATGTTTCTATTGTCTGAACGGAGAGCAAGAGAGACAGCCAGTCACCCATGGGCAAGAAATGCAACAAATTTGGCAACAAATAAGATGTGGAACAATTGAGTTTAATTTCCTAATTGTAAATAAGCTGTTACCTACTAAACAAATATTCTATACTAGTAGAAGAAAAAGACCCCGTGGATGATCCGGTTCTAAGGGTTCCTCTCAGGGAAAAGGTCTAAGCAGGGGCATCCGCTACTCAAAGCGTTTGGAAGCATGGTAAGATCCTCTTCCTGTCCTCCGATGGTTCCAGCTATTGTTTATAATGTTAGTGATGTAGAACAATTTGACCATGTGATGAATACAATGAAAAAGTACCAGTATTCGAATGGGGTAGAAGAACGAGCTAACCCTAATATTGGTCTATGAGATCGATTTGGGCAGATGATCATGTTCAATCACCACTGTCTTATGCTGAGATTGTTAGCGGCGATCAGGGTTTTAAGCTTGACTTTGATCCACGTGTCGACATTATTAGATGAAGTGGGCCAAAATCGACCTAAAGGTGTTGCTCCTGAAATTGAATATTGGAACTCTGCTCTGGTTTGTTGTCTGGCTGGATCTAACCCACCATTTAAGGTTTTCCAAGGGTTTAATCCACCATTTAATGTTTTCCACGGGTTTTTAAATCGTGTCTGGAAGGAGTACAGCATTCATAAGGTGGTGGCCATTGAGAATGGTCTTTTCTAGTTAGATTCCATATGTGGAAGACAATGATATTGTGCTTTAGAAGAGCTTAGGTTTCCTTGATAAACTACCAGCAATGATGCAACCGTGGGCAGTGGATATGAAGTTTGATAGAGAAAAAATTGGAAGACTTCCTATATGGGTTCACATCCCAGCTTGGATGCAAAATACGGGCGGCCTCCAAGTCTTAGCAAACTGACATCCTTATAGGGAAACCCCTGAAAACTGATCGCCCTCCAAGGGAAAAGTCGAGGATGTGTATGCAAGACTGCTCGTAGAAGTCAAGAATTGGAGATCCTCTGCCTCATTTGGACATGAGAAGGATGAGTTGGTCCATCAACTTGTTATATACAACTGGAGACATGTTCAGTGTTCACACGGCAAAATGTTTAGACTTGGGGAAGAGGTGTGTAGGAAAAAGTCTAATATAAGACGAGTCTGGAAACCAGTTCAGAAGGGCCAAGAAAAACTTAGCTCAGACAGTGCTACCACTCACGTAGCGAGTGACTTCATTACAAGAACATCACAGCTTCATTGGGAGAATGGTGATGGTTTTACTCTCTGTTTCTAAGGAGATCAATTGCAAGGGATACAAGTAGGCCAACTACTGCCAGTGTGATGGGTCAGAGTAGTTTCGCATGTTTGGCAGTGACATTAAATCACCTCCTACATGAATGTACTAAGCTGGAGTGTGATAGGGTTAAATATGCCCCATATATAGGAAGATCTGAAGTCTTTCATCAATAAAGTCAGCTCAGGTCTGGTTGCTCTTACAGAAACAAATACTGAAGATGTCGATTTTCAGGGAATTTTCAATAGACTGCTTTTTGGTTGGGGATCTTTCATCAATAACATTCAACACCCAAACGGAAGAATATGGATTTGTTGGAGAGCTCAGGATTATTTGGTCGATATTTTGGAAAGCATTGCGCTATTGGTACATTGTAAGGATAATACTTATATAGACACTGGAATGTGTTTTGCCATAACCTCAGTTTATGGATGTGACAAAGATTTTCAGAGCATTCCAGTGTGGGCTAGTTTGGTCAGACTGAGCCAAAATATGGATATGCCATGCTGCGCAATTGACGAGTTTAGCAACATTTTGCTCCCTGAGAACAGATTGGGAGGTAAGGAGGTTAAGGCATCTGAAATTAGGGATTTCAAACAGTGCTTGCAAACTTGTGAACTGACTGATATTGTCTCTAATGGAGGTACATAACCTGGTGTAATAAACAAGAGGATGGTAATAGGGCTTTCACTAAAATTGACAGATGTTTGGTTAATCATGGGTGGGTTTTAGCCATGAATGCAATAGCTGAACTCCTATCAGTATCAGATCATACACCTATTCTTCTCAAATTTCAAGATGTTCAATACAAGAGCAGTCACTTCAGGTTCTGTGATATGTGGACAACACATCGTGATTTTCATGACATTGTGAGACAAGCAATGTGTGTCAATGTGCAAGGTTGTGCCATATTTAAGCAAATGAACAAACTTGGGGAATATGAAGGGCACCTTCAAACAAGTCAATAGAAATCATTTTCACAATATTTGTCAACAAAAGAGGCACTAAGATTGAAATTAGGAGAATTTAAACATCTTTTTCACTTTGATGCCCAAAAATATTGATATTTAAGAAAAAGAACAGCAAGCAAAAGGACTGACTATTGTGAGGCTCTTGAGGCTTCAAACTCTCTGATAAAACAACAAAGCAAGGCAAATTGGCTTAGTTGGGGAGACCAATGTACTCTAACTATTTTTTGCAGTAGTTCAGCAAAGAAAATATGTATCTTCTATTAACTCATTGCATCATAATAGTGCCAGATTGGAAGGTAGGGATCTGACAAATGAGCATATGATGTCTTATTTCAATAATATGCTAGAGCTGAATGGGACTGATTGATCACTTTGCCCACAAGTGATCTTCCAAAGTGGTTTAGTGGTATCCCTGGAACAACGAGTAGCTTTATGCAAGCCTTTTACTGCTGGAGATGGGAGAAAAATGATTTTTACCATACTCAATTCTAATCCCCTTACAGGTGGATTCTTTAAAACTTGTTGGGGTGATTTTGGCAGTTAACTGAAGTTGTGCTTGATTTCTTTCTGAGGGGATAAATTCTAGACAAGTATGTCACATTAAGTTGATTCTTATCCCTAAGGTTGCTTGCCCTGATGAAGCTGGGGCCTTTAGGCCTGTAGCCTCTTGCACAGTGATCTATAAATGCATGTCAAAATTGATACGTATTAGACTGAAAACTATCATGAATGATTTGACAGACCATAGTCAATGTGCTTTCATATAAGGTAGAGAACTAGTTCATAATGTGATGCTATGCCAAGAACTCACTAGGGGGATATACAAGGAAACATGGCCCACAAAGGTGTCTTATGAAAACTGATCTCAGGAAAGCATATGATTCAGTTCATCATCATTTTGTAGAAGAGATTCTAAGGGCTTCAAATTCCCTAGGGTCCCCATTGACTAGATTATGGTGTGACGAAGGAATGCAGATTTCTTTATAACCATAAATAGGGAGATGCATGGTTTTTTCAAGGGCGAGAGAGGACTTAGACAGGGGAAGCCCCGTCTCCTCTCGACTTTTTGTGCTAGTAATGGAAGCTTTTAACATATTCATCCTACATGCTGCCAAAAATTGTTCTCTCCAATATCACACCAGATGTAGAAGCTTGAAGACATCTCACCTAGCCTTTGCAGATGATCTAATCTCTCTTTTGTAGAGCAAATGAGAATTCTGTCACATGCTTCATGCAGGCTTTCAATGATTTTGCCCAATGCTTTAGTACGCAGATCAATCAAAACAGATCCCAAATGGTCATATCAACTGTGAATAAAGACACTAAGGATAAACTGCAGTTGCCAATTGGTTTTACTGAAAGCAAGCTGCTTTTCAAATATTTGGGAGTGCCTGTAATATATGGGAGATTATCTACACCAAGCTACGAGTTCTTAGTGGATAAAATCACAACAAAAATAAAAGTATGGAGGAGCTACAAATCTCTTATGCAGGGAGAGTAACCTTGGTAAACACTGTTTTAATGGATGTTTATGGGTTAACGGTTCCGATTCCGTTCCGCCTAATGAAGTGACCAAAATAGTAGAAGCTGTTTGGAGGAATCTCCTCTGGCGTGGAAGAGAGTCATATACCAGAAGACCTCATGTGAACAGAGTAATATGGAGGACTGGATTTTAAAGACTTCAAAAAACGGAATTATGCTTTCATGACCAACCATATATAGGTTGTAACTAATGAAAAGGACTCATTATGGGTTCAATTGATCCATGCACGCGATTT
>NCQV01151834.1:1315-14180 GCA_002740545.1 Lophocereus schottii
AACTCATGGATAAATTAATTTGTGTGTTGATGATATATATTAATTTACATGGTGGATATAGATTATACTAGATATTTTTCATAAATTTGGCATCGTTGATAATTATTTGTTGCGTTTTAGTTAATTTCTTTAGTTTGTCAATTTTTATTCTTCAATTTATAGGCTTGAATATAAATTTTGTTTACCCCCCCAAAGTATTAGTCTTTTAGAGTGTCTTGGTAATACTAGATCAGTTAGATTTTGATTTTTAGTATGGTTATAATTTTCAGAATTAATTTCTATTCAATTTTGCCATTTATTTACCGGTTTGTTAGAAATTAGGTTTAAAATAGTTTCTTTTGTGTTTTTTTATATTTTAATCCATTTTAGGGTTTATATGGTATCCTATTCTATCTCTATTTAATTTCGGAATTTTTAGAAATTATTTGATAATTTTTCAAAATTATTTCGTGAATTATATATGCGCAGGTTTTTATTTTAATAAACTTGAAAATTACGTTTTTGATTTTCATTTTGTGTTTTTGGGGTTTTATTAAGTCCAGAAAATTATATCCTAAGATCCGGACAATTGTGTTATCTATTTTTGTATTTATATTAGTGCAATTTATTCTTTCTCTGATTTTAGATTTTATTTCTTGTTTTAATTTTTAGGAGTTAATTTTCTATTTTAACTTTTCTGAATTTAATTACATATAATTTTGGACTTATAAAGTTATAAACTTGCAGAATATTAATTTGAATTACGTTCTGTAATTTCTAATATTAATTTTCTGCTTGTTATTTTTTGTTTTAATTTTTAGTCTAATATTGTGTTATTATATGTGTTTTTATGTTTCAGATTATTTAGGATAGCTATTTATTGTTTTATTTTCAGAATTAAATTTAGAATATTTAGGAACAACATTAAGTATTTTTCTAGATTTTCACTTATTAAAGTTGATTTATTTTAGTAATATAGAGAGAAGTTATAATAAATTAGAGTAGCAAAATCATTTAGAGTTAAACTAGCTTACAATCATAATCTTTCCTTGTGGGATCGATCCCTACTTTCCTATGCTATAAATATTATTTATAAATCAAAATAGTGGTTTAATTTCTATCTCTACGACAAGCTCTACAAATTTTGGCGCCGTTGCCCGGGAAAGAAAATAAAATTGTTAGTTTGCTTCTATTCAATTTTACTACTTTTGTTGTTTTGTTTTAACTCTAGTATTTTATTTTTATAGGTTGTTTTCATTTAGGAAATTAAGGAGTGGTAACGAGATCGAAGACGACAAAGAGCAAACATTGGAAGCTAAAAACATAGAAGGTGATCATGAACCAGTAAATCTTAAAACTAAAGAGGTAAGAATGCCTAATCTTTGGGAACTTACTGCCCCTAATCTAGAAGCCCAACCTTTGACCATTACTTATGCTGCATTAGATAAACCACTAAAACTGAACTCTGGATTCATCAATCTGCTATCCAAATTTCATGGATTAGCTGGTGAGCACCCATATCGTTATATTAGTGAATTCCTTATCACATGCTCTACTATGGTGCTTGAGGGGATTCTTGAAGACCAATTAGGTTGAGAGTCTTTCCTTTTTCTTTGCTTAGTAATGCTAAAGATTAGTTATATTACATGCCTGCTGGAATGGACTACATTGCATAAATTATTCATAGAGAAATTTTTTCTAGCATCTCGAATTAGATCAATTCGGAAGGAAATATGTGGTATCAAACAAATGAATGAGGAACTTTTTGTGAGTATTGGGAAAGATTTAATAAACTGTGTGCTAGTTGTCCCTAATATCAAATAACTAAACTGTTGTTGATTCAATACTTTTATGAAGGGTTGCTTTCTATGGATCGTAATATGGTTGATGTTGCTAGTGGGGGGCTCTAGTTAATAAGACTCCAATAGAGGTGAGAGATTTATTCAATTTAATGGCCCAAAATACTCAGCAATTTGGTGGTGGGGAGTCACAAATTAAAAAGGTTAATGAGATTGGCCCTAGGTACAGACTCAGTTATCTCACATCACTGCTATGTTAAACAAGATAGCTACTAGGGGAGTATAATAAGCAGTCATATGTTTTGAAGCCAATACCACCCATTCGTAGTAGGTTTTGAAGCCCTACTTCTAAGGTGAACGAGGATAACAAAGAGATCTTAGAGACATTTAGGAAGGTTGAGATCAACATATCCCTCCTTGATGCCATTAAACAGGTGCCTCGCTATGCTAAGTTCTTAAAAGAATTGTGCACTACTAAAAGAAAGTTGGTAGGTAATGAAAAGGAAAGTGTGGGAGAAAATGTCTCTGCAGTTTTCCAAAGGAAACTTGCCCCTAAGTGCAAAGACTCTGGTGTGTTCTCTGTTCCTTGTAAAATAGGAAACCTTTACTTTGATAAACCTATGCTTGACTTAGGTGCTTCCATTAATGTTATGCCTAGGTCTGTTTATGACAAGCTAAACTTAGGAGAGTTAAAAAACATTGGTATAGTGATTCAGTTAGCTAATAAGAGCAGTACTTACCCAGATGGAGTTTTACAGGATGTCTTAGTCCAAGTTTATGAGCTTGTGTTTCCTGTTGACTTTTATATGATGAACATGGGTGATGCATGTCATGATATTCGTATCTTACTTGGAGGCCATTTTTGAAAATATTTAGGACTAAAATTGATATGCAAGAAGGAGTATTAACCATGAAATCTGATGGTGAAGTGATTAAATTTAATATTTTTGATGCCATGAGATTTCCTGCTGATGTGAATTACGTATATGCACTTGATGTTATTGATGAGTTGTCCCAAGATATTTACAACTTGTCTCATGAAGATGAGTTGTTTACTGTGCTTACTAAGAGTCTTGATCATGTTGAGTTTCAAAGAGTACCCTACCAGCTTAATAATAATCTGGTTGATGTGATAGGGTCTTTATTCCACTTGCAAGTGCATAATAGACTTGACAAGCTTGAATTGCCCGAAAACAATGCTAAATTACTTCCCTCTAGCATTTCAACCCCTAAACTAGAATTGAAAGCTTTAACTGATAATTTGAAATGTGCTTATTTACGGGACAATGAGACTTTGCCTGTCATCATCTCTAGTGCACTTACCCTTGACTAAGAGAAAAAACTTGTTAAGGTGCTTAGAGAATATAACAAAGCAATAGGGTGGGCCTTAGCAGACCTCAAGGGACATAGCCCTACTTTGTGTTCATGTAAGATCACATTAGAGAAAGATGCTAGGCCTAAGAGGGATCCTAAGAGGAGACTTAATCCACCTACGATGGAGGTAGTCCAGAAAGAAATTCTTAAGTAGTTAGATACTGGAATGATATACCCCATAGCTGATTCCGAGTGGGTTAGTCCTATACATATATTTCCTAAAAAAGGAGGGACAACCGTAATGCAAAACAAGGAAGGTAAACTAATACCTACTAGAGTTCAAAGTGGTTGGAGAGTATGCATTGACTATAGAAAACTGAACAAAGCCACTAAGAAAGACGATTTTTCCTTGCCTTTTGTGGATCAAATGTTAGAAAGATTGGCTGGAAAGTCATAGTATTGTTTTCGAGACGGGTGTTCAGGCTACATTCAAGTCCCTATAGCTCTTGATGATTAGGAAAAGGCCTTACCTATCCTTTTGGCATTTATGCTTATAGATGTATGCCTTTCAAGTCTATGTGATGCCCTGCTACTTTTCAGAGATGCATGAGGAGCATTTTTTCTAATTTTATCACCAAGATTATGGAAGTTTTCATGGATGATTTTACTGTGCATGGTGATTCATTTGATGAGTTCTTGCATCATCTCACATTAGTGCCTAGGCATTGCATTGATATTAATTTAATGCTTAATTTTGAAAAGTGTCATTACATGGTGGGGCATAGGATAGTACTTAGACATGGAGTGTCATCGAGGGGATTAGAGGTAGATAAAGCAAAAGTTGACATCATTCAATCTTTTCCCCATCCCAGGTGTGTCAAGGATGTGAGATCATTCTTAGGGTACGTAGCGTTCTATAGGAGGTTTATCAAAGATTTTTCTAAAATTGCTTCTCCTTTATGTGCCCTGCTTGCAAAAGATGCTTCATTTGATTTTAATGATGATTGTACGGGGCCTTTTGATCAGTTGAAGTTGAAATTGACTACTTCGCCTATTGTGCAATCCCAAATTGGGCCTTACCTTTTGAGTTAATGTGTAATGCTAGTGATAAGGCAGTGGGGGTAGTTTTAGGTCAAAGAGTTGAGAAAGTACCTCATGAGATTTACTATCCTTCTAGAACTCTTGACTCTGCACGGTGTAGGTACACCACTACAACAAAGGAGATGTATGCTGCACTCGTCTGCTGATCACCAAATATACATGAGATAATTTGATGTTGTTAGGAAGAAGTAACATCTTTGATCACTAATGTTATTCCTATTGATCACTAACAACATGCCTGCTGATCACTAATCATTGATCTGCAACCAACTGATCACAAAACACTTGTCTACTGATCACCAAATACACAAGGAGAGAAATTTATGCTGTTAGGAAGGAGTAACATATGTGACCACTAATTTTGTGCTTATTGATCACTAATAACATTCTTGTTGATCACCAAATTTATATGTATAGAATTATAAGCACTGACTAAACTAGTAAATAATATTATAAAATTTTATGCCTAATTTTATGCTCACAGAGCACTAACAATAGGTATATTGCTTAGAAAATTTAAACTTGTTGAAGGAGACCCTTTTTTTGATACAGGTAGTCTAATATATGGCAGTAAATGGTCATCAGATGGTTACTATCAAAGGCAGTAACCTAGTGCAGTCATTACGGCATATTCCTTCATAGACTCTGGTGTGTTGCTTACATTAATGAGTTTTTGTTCGTTGCAATTTCTATTATTTAATGTTAACCTTTCACTTCCTTAATGTTTACCTAGGACATGCCGAATCATCCACGCCAGTAGTTACTGAATTGTCAATAGATGGTAGAGGCAAGTGGGTACACAACTATGATGATGGGATGCTTGTGCCGAGATTGGGCATGGTGTTTAATACAATTAAGGATTGCCTTGAATTCTATAAGAGATACGCTGTTTATGTTGGCTTTACTATCCGCAAGGATTCTACCAGGAAGAATAAGGCAGGGAAGTCTTAGATGCGGTATGTGTGCTTCAAAGAAGGATTTCATCGTCTTGCCAAGATGCTAGAAATTGTTACGGTTATGACTGAAGCCAAGCCCCAAGCTAGAGATGCCCTGAAGGCGGGCAACTAAGGTGAAAACGGACAAGACAAGAGGACAGGACAAGAGAAGGGTGCCAAGTTCATATTCTTTTGAGGTCCACCGATGATGGGAAGTTTGAGATAATCAAATTTCACAAGGGGAATGTTCAGCCCCTGTGCACATCTAGTAGGAGGCAGTTCCTCACTTCAAATAGAAATGTCAGCTCCGTCCATAAAGACACGGTATGCAAGTATGCCCAAGCTAATGTAGGCCCCTCAAAGCTGTATCACCTCTTGAACGAACAAGTTGGTGGGTATGAAAACATTAGCTGCATGCAGAAGGACTTGCAAAATTACCACATAAATCTGAAAGCCCTCATCAAAGACACAGATGCGCATATGTTTATAGATGTGCTGAAGAACAAAAAGGAAGTTGACCCAAGCTTCTTTTTTGACTATCAAGTTGATAACGACAACCGATTGAAGAATGTGTTCTAGTCAGACTCTCTGAGCAAAAGAAGCTACGCTATATTAGGTGATATCTTGTTATTTGACACGACCCACAAGACTAACCAATACTCAATAGTATTTGCGCCCTTCATCGGGCTAAATCACCATAGGCAGCTAATTTATTTGGGTGCCGATTTGTTGAGGGATGAGAAGCTGGAGTTCTTCCAGTGGCTGTTCAACAACTTTGTAATTGTCATGGGCAACCACATGCCAAAAACAATAATCATGAACCAAGATACAACTATCAGATAGGCAATAGCCAATATTTTTGAGACATTGATCCATCAATTTTGGATGTGGCACATCATGAGAAAGCTCCCTGGTAAGGTGGGCCACAAGAGGAAAGGCTGTGAGGATTTCATTGAGCGCATCAAGGGGTGCATATAGGCATCATACTCTCCCGATGAGTTTGGGGAGTCTTGAGGGGAGATGCTAGAGGAATTTGATTTAACTCACAATGAGTGGTTGTGACATATATACAAGATTCTGGAGCTTTGGGTGCATGTTTAATTTAAGGAGGACTTCTTGGGGGGTATTTTAAGGACGACGTTAGGTTTTGAGAGTCCAAATTCCATATTTGGTTCCCTAACGTGTCCCAACCTCAGCCTGGTGGAATTTTAGGTTAGATTTATGCATGCTGTGGAGTCATAACTCCATCTTGAGCCCAAAGCTGTAAATGCTTCTTTAACATCATTTTCGGAACTGAAGACATTCTATAAGATTAAGAACCATGCGAAGAACATCTACATTCACATGAACTTCTATGTGTTCCAGAGATAGTTATACATCAATCGGATATATTGCCATGTGCAGGGTATCACTAATGTCGAGGACGACCATACCTATGAGATCAGACCCAATTATAAGAACAAAACAAGAATCCGTTATGTGATGCATAATGAGTGCACTTCCGAGTGCTAGTGCTCATGCCGCTTCTTCAACTCAGACGGGATTCTATGCGCTCACATACTACTCATTTTCACATCCAATTTGCTAAAATAAATTTTGCTAGCTTATATCCTTAGCAGCTGGACAAAGATGGCAGCAAAAGCACCAATGTACGAGTCCGATAGTGCTTTGGAAGATGCTTATGGAGAAATGACCGCGCAAAATAAGCTCATAGGTGATGCGTGGTCTCACTTTTATAAGTGCAAGGACCTAGCTGAGCACACCCCTGTAAAGTTGCGGCAGTTGTTAAGTTTCATGATTTCAGTCGAGCATCAACTTCAGGACATGGGCGACAAGTCAATGAGTAACACAACAACCGATCTGCATACCTACTTTGGATGTGCAATGCCATATCACATTGAGATACATCCACCCTTGACGTCTATAACTAACAGAAGAGGAAAGATGATGAAGACAGGGGTTGAGAGGGCTGTTGAGCACCAGTCATGCATGCGGATGTACCACAGCTGTAATCAAGTTGCTTCCCATGACAGCAGAAACTATCCGAAAAGGATATGCTAGTGCACTATCTCTAGGGGTATGTATGGGTTGTGCGTTTCTTTTATTAAAACAAAATATCAGTTTAGCCAGATTGAGGATATTAGTTGGTGATCAGTAGGATTGCTTTTACTGATCATTATTGTTTCTTTTGATGATTAGCTGTTGAAAGGAAAATTATTTTGAAAGTCGTAATATATGTGCTCACTTAGAAACTAATTTGGTGATGAGTAGAGCTGTGTTTGATGATCACAGGATCTTTTGTGGTGACCACTTTAAATATGTTGCTATTACATAAAAAATATTGTCAGGGATATTTTTATTTGTGGTTTATAATCATACAAAATCACATTATATGTTTGTATGGATTATATCAATTGGTGATCAACAGATTCAGTTTTTGTGATCATTGCAGCTGCGTTAGAGGATCATTAGAGCTATGTTTAGTGATCACTATATCAATAAATGGTGTTTAACACAAACATAGTGTGAGTGATCATTATATCAATTGTATATGTTTTGGCGATCATTAGAGCTGTATTTGATGATCATATGATCTTTTGTGGTGATCACCATAAATATGTTGGTTTTTTCGCAAAGATGTTTATGTTGTATTTGTGTTTTATCCTAATCAAATGTGATAGTATACGTTTTTAAAGAAGATATTGTTTGGTGATCAACAATACCAGTTTTAGTGATCGTTAGACTTATGTTTGGTGATCATTACAACCATGTTTGGTGATCACTATATCTATCTATGATTTTCAATAGAAATATTTGGTTTTTTCGCTAAATATATGGCGAGTGATATCTTGGAATACCGTTATTCTATTATATTTGTGTTTTATTCTCATCAAACATCATAGTATATGATTTTATAAAAGATGTCGTTTCGTGATCATTACGATTATCTTTGGTGATCAGAACATATTCTTATGCTCAAACCATAAATAGGTTGATTTTGGGTGAATCGTATTCCTTAATATGTTTATTTTTGCTGCGTTGGCAGTTGGCTCTCATCAGGGTAGCACCATATGTTTTAATAAAGAATGAGATCTAGTGTCTTATCAACAAGTCCAGTACTGGTGATGAAAAACGTATGTTTGGGATCGCTAGAAGTATCTTTGGTGATCACTGAATATTTTTTGGGTGATCAACCCAAATGCAAGAATGACCTGGTGGTTGTCAAAGGCGTAGAGCAGTTACCACATGACCAACCTACAAAACAAAGGCATCCCTCTCACATTAGATTTGTTCCTTGAAAAACCATGGATTATATTCTCCACTTTTCAATGTAGATTTGTTCCTTGATAATTTTCATACAAGGAAAAGAGGAAAACAGAAAGTGAGTAAGATACCTCCACAAACATTTTAGATTCTTCACGTACAAGACGAAAAGCAGCTTTAACTCACCAAATCGCTGGATGGCTAAGACAAACCAGGCAGGAAACCATAAGAATTCTAAACAGCAGACAAGATTTGAGGCAAAACAACATCACGCACTCTTTTCAGACAATCAGATTCCATAACACCGACACAAAGCAATTTTATTAATGAATAAATTTATTGAAGAGAACAAATCACAACTGAAAGTCTCTTCATGAAATCTCAGAGCCAGCAACAGCAAGAGGAATGGAAGAGCGTCACTAAAATGAAATCGCAAGGCAACGAACAAACAGTAGAGGAATGCAAAACCAACAATGTAATTATGCTAACCAATTTAAGAAAATAAGCCAGTAAGAATGGCAAGTTTGAACAACAATGGCCATTTTGAAAAAAATTAAAAACATAAAAAAGAAGAACCACAAATCTGTGAGAAATGAACCGTGTATATACACAAAATCACTTCATAAACTGGGAAACACTGAAAAACCATGAATAGACTGTGATATAGTGGGCGTCTATTTGTGAAGCCATTAGGTGGTCGCGATAATCATTAAACAGAAAACACAGAGAGTATGTCTTAAGCACAAGTTGACAACCGATTTCAAAACTAAGAAAAATCTGAAGAAAGAGTGTTTAAACCAGAAATCGGTGATAAAAAGAAACCCAAAACACAAATGATCTCAACAACAATAATAACATTCCAGTAAAATAAACCAATTTCAACGGTTTGCTTGCAACAACAGTTTCAAGAAAATGAGGAATGTTGACAAACACAGAGAGAAAGAGAGTATAGGCGCCAAAATCACTGAACACTGAAAATCCATGAAATCTCAAAGGAATAAAGTATTTTCCAAACAATTGCTCGCAAACACCAACGAAAATGGAATCAAGAAGAATTCCAAGAGGAGAAGATTGATTTACCCTAATTTAGAGAGGGAACTTCGAAACTTCAAATCTCAGACAACGAAAAAGTGAAGAGAGAGGCTGAGAATATCCAGATGGTCGTCACTCAAATCTTAGACAAGGAGAAAGTGAAGAGAGATTTTAGGATTCCACTTTCAGTAAGAACAGAGTGAGAGATTTTAGCGAGAGTTAAGGCAATAATGGAGAGAGTCGATGGAGGGAGCCAAAATTAGGGCTCCATTTTCAGTGTTCATTTCCAAAAGTTTTTTCAAATATTTTTAATTTACGGATAGAAACTGTATCTAGAAACCCCCAGAACTGCGTGGTAATTTTGAAACCGAATGGCTTATCGGTTTCTAATTTTGAAACCGAAACAATACTTCAGTTTCAAAATTAGAAACCAAACTAAGCTCGGTATCAAATTTAGAAATTGAAATAATCGGTTTCTAAAATCGGTTTCTAAACGCGTTTTTTGATATCCCGTCCATTACAGTTTTTGAAATCAGTTGCTATAAGTGGGTTATTTTGTAGTGTTTCTACCATGCATTAATGCTTTTCCCTTTTCAATTAATGCCCAACACTGAAGATAAATATTGTAAAATCCAATGGCTCTTACTAAAGTAGGATCAGTAACTAGATGCACTGGTAGTTCAGAAACCCATTCTTGTCATTGATCCTCGAGATTGTCGCAGTAAATGATCTATATGAGATAATGGGCTGGCTTGGCTTTTTCATTTTCATATTCGATTAATGTGCTATATACTTCCAAATTTAGGCATCTTCGAACTGGGACTTTTGTTCGCCCAACAGGAGATTTAGTAATCCAATTTATCCTTCTAAACATGCATTGCTGAAACTTTGTCAGTTTTGTGAAAACTGAGAACTTTGGATCTGGGATTTTGATGAAGTAAAGTACCATCCCATATTTCCATACTTTAAAGACAGGTTATTTGGAGATAATGAGTTTCCTGTGAAACTAACATCATCAACTCCAGATCTATAGGAAAAATAGATCATACCCCAAGACTTCCAAATATCATAGGAATAATGATAATAAAAGTCGATGCAGGTTGAATACCACTCACTGAACCATTTTTCTCACATATGAGAACTTATATTTTCTTGGATATCGTAAGAGTACTATCGGTAATTAACTTGTAACTCTAAAAGGAAAAATCTTTGGGCTATTAGGTAGGCAGTAAATAGTAGACCAAAATCTGATCTACTTTTTGCATGAAATTCCAGGTTATCGATAAGGACTTTACTAGAAGACATAACCCGTTCTAGTAGGAATGACAATTCATTAAGGATTTCCTTCTTCTGGCAGACGGTCGACATTTCTAGTAAGTATACTAGTACATAGCAATTACGAATAAAATACTAGCCATGATGTTTAGACACTTTCAAAGTGATGCATACGGCAAAAGAATTACAATATTTAGCCACTTTCAAAGAGGTGGATATAGCCATCTCGATCTATTCAAGATTCATATTTCAGAATCCAAATGTTAACTTATCCAGATTTCTTTTACAGGTTTTAAACAAATCAACACAAAACAAAACGGAAGATTCAAACTAGAACAATAGAGCCTTATAATAAATGGCTTGCCTGCAGTGATGGATACATCAACATTTCATATCAACATTTAGGCCAAAGCAAGAGAAACAAAAGAATAATTGTTTAAGTTCGTGTAAACATTCCATGACTCTAGCAAAACAATAGAGCAAAGAAACAATAAGATTTAGGCCAAAGTAAGAAAAAAGTACAAACTGGGTGGCATCAGGCGTCAAGCCATAGGCGGAAGAGTCAAACTTAGCACTGATCGACTAACCGGGACACCGAGTGGGTGAGGCAGGAGGCTGTGGGTGGCTGGATCTGAATGGTTAGCACGAGTGGGTTGTGGGCGGTTGGATGGTCAGTGCGAATGGGTGGCGTCAGGCATGGCAAGTGTAGATGTAGCTGGTTATGTAGCCTGAGGATCAACTGATCAGGGCTAGGGCGCGGTGTGCTGCGAGTGGGAAAGGACCGAGAGGTCGCGGTTAGATCGACCAGCTTTCGAGGCCTTAATGGACAGAGAGAGGGACGACCGAGGCCTGAGTGCTACTGCTGACCGTGTGCTACTGGCTTAGGGGTGAATCGGGTGACTCCCTATTAGGTGAGGCACTGCGGGGGCGAGTGAGCAACGACTGACGGGCTAAGTGCTACTGCTATTGTTGACCGAGTGAGAGTGAGAAACTAAGATTGTGAGAGGGCTGCAAGGTTATGAGGGATTTAGGTTTGCTTTTGTTAAAATTATAAAATTATTGTTAGCATTTACTCTTTTTTTTTTAAAATAGGTTTTAGAATTTTTGGAGGGGAATTCTGAAATTTTTAAACTCAATTAGTCGGGTTTAGGAGGGAAAAGAAAAATGACTTCAAGAATATATTTGGTTAAAGAAAATTTGATAGATATGTAATAAAAATAGTTAATGGATTTAATTTTTAATTTGATAGATATGTAATAAAAATATAAGAGATATAATATTTGGTCAAAATAAGAATTAAGAAAAGATAAGCATAATTAACAAATTATTAAACTTATTAGGATCTAGGAATATTGTTTCGCTATTTAATTCACTTAATAACTTAATGCATACTAGGATTATAATATCATTCTGTGACGCGTCATTGCATCAAAAATACTGCGTCACTAATCTACCATCGTAAATTATCGTTATAAAATATTTAAATTTTAATTCTACAAAATCATATTCAAGAATATAAGTTTGCATATGATCTTACAATAATGTGACTCATTTGAATTTTAGACAACTAAATTCCAAGTCTCAAGTTTCGATAACCAATATTCACAATCACATAAATATAATGATAATTGACACATACTCGTATATTGCAGTTGCTTTTGAGTTTTGACTAATATTGAGCATGTAAATCAAGTTGTTAATCTCACAAAGAGAAATATTTGAATCTTGATATATGATCACTTAACAAGCTATGAAAAGAACATTAAATCGATTATTAAAAATGTCAGCTTAAGCAAATCTATTTGTTCACCAACTCAAACATGACAAACGTGAAGTTATGAACCAGCACCAGGGTCAAAAAATAAATTTTATTACTTTATTTCTTTTGTTGGTCATTTTTCAAGGTATATATATTTTGGCATTGAGCCTTACAAATGACACAATTGACTCATGAATGATGATTGGCATTAGGTTGGTTCACTAGTAGAGATACTTGAAACTTGACCTGATAACCCGTAATCCTTTAGATAATTGCACGTCGTATAAGATATAGTGTCATGGATGGGTTGTACTTGTAACATACTTTCAAATTAAATGTACAACTAAGCCCATAAAAATTTTCATTACAAAAGTTCTTTTTAATTTTACTTAAGCTTTAAAAGTTAT
>NCQV01151855.1:1194-11712 GCA_002740545.1 Lophocereus schottii
ATCCAGGAATCAAACATAATCCGACATAATGAAAATCTAAACTAAACCTCTTAAGCTGGAAATAAGAATGAAGGAACAGAAAGAGTCACAATCAAGTGTTGAAACTGAAACTCTAAATACAGAGAGTTGCATAAGGGAGGGCAGAAGAAGGAGAATGAAGCAGCAACACAAGATGAACCTATGGGTGCCCTAGCACACAGCTCAACCCGGGAACAATATTCGACCCAATACCCCATCAAAATAGCAAACCAAATTCATTGCTTTAATCACCATAGCTAAGCTATTGCAAAATAGAGAAGAAGCTGAAAATAAAAACAGACAGGAAGCACGACAGCTGAGTTTTGAGTTCAGCTATGAATAGCATAATTAACGAGCTTTAGGCTCACCCAACATTAGCAGACTCGCCATTAACGATGCTCCAAACAGAGCAAAAATAGGGAAAAGGGATATATCGAAATTGCTCAAAATCAACCCTAAAAACGTTGCAATTACAACTGAAGATTGTGATAAACTGCCCAAATCAATAAATTAAGCTTTGAACATATGAAATTGCAAGCTAGAAGAAACGAATCTGACATTCAAAATCAAACACAGAAAAATGAAATCAATCCTTGAATTGCTAACAACTCCAATTAAAAATGAAAAAAAACCTAAAATAAACCTGAGAAACTTAAACTAAACCTATATTGACACCTCGGCTCCTTCTGAACGCATCGCAGCCTCAAGTTATACTGCTTCCCCTTCAATCTCGATACTTAATTTGCTCCTGATGTGGGCGGTGCTGATGATGATGCGCTGGTTGAGACAGCATGGAATTCGATACAGGAGTGTTCGATGGTGGCTGAGGAAGAACGAGATGGTGGTGATGATGCATGGTGTATGTTGGTCAAGAGCGACAGAGGGAGATTAAATGCAGAGAGAGAAAGCATGAGGAGCGGGGCTGGGGGAGATGTTAGGGTTTGTTGGGTTAAGTGAGAACCAACACACAAGAAAGAAGGAGACATGGGCGTAAAAAGCACATGAGGCGCGAGTGGGAAAAGGGCTGTGTAAATTTTAGTTTTTATTTTTTTTTCCTTTTTTTTTTGTTGATGGATTAAAGAGGTTGTGTTTGAATCAATTTGGTCTAATTCTTCATCTTCGATATCTCTTCCTCTTTTTCTTACATTTTTTCCGAATTATTCAATGCCTACAAATAAAATGAAATCAAATAAAAAATCTAAAAATAACAATTATTTTGAGTATAAGTTAAGCGCAAGGATATTGTATAAATAGTATATTTTTGGCGCAAACAAATACCCCCACGCCAAGAGTTTGCTCGCCCTCGAGTAAAATAACTAAAGTACCTAAAAAGAAACAGAAAATAAGAAAAGAAAATCCTAACTCACTTTCATAGGAATCACGATTACATTTAGCGTATACAACCATCCCGTTAAACTCCTCAATTTCCCAAGTGGAGGAGTAAGATCTCGTGAGAGTTTTCAAGTGGAGCACCCACAAGAATTATTTCAAAAATAAAGGAAAATCTTTTTGGTTTTTTCCAAAACATAAACATATATACAAATAATAGGGAAATCATGTACACAATTCAGGCAATTGCATCACTTTAGTAACCAAGTCACAAAAGTATATACAAATAAAATATATGATCATAAGATATCCAAGTCATAAGAAGTATCCTGACTCTCATTTTTTACCTCACACACCATATGCAATAACGTGCGCACCTTGGTGCATGTGTAAATGTGTATCAACTCTTATGAATCAGGTTGCTAACATTTATATGATCCCCTTTTCCTTACCTAATTGCCATATTTGCTCCATTTTTCTCCCTTCTTTCTTTTTTTTTCCTCCCTTCTTTCTTTTTTTTTCCCCAAGAATAATGATGCACACACCCTAAACCCGCTTAAGTTGAAAATATTCGGGTCTTCCCTAAAAAGGGGCTTTATTAGACCATGCAAAACACTTATTTGATTGCTCAAACAAATGTGTAATCAAGTAAAATAGCACATATTCAAGCTAATTAAAGACATGAAATAAAGATAGTGGCTATGAGCATTGGTGCTCAGGTTTATTCACTTTTTAGACTTCTTCTTTTTCCATTTTCTTTTTTTTTCGCATTTTTCAGGAGCATAGAAGGGAACTTCGACAAACAAAAAGTTCACATGCCAACTTAACAACAAGACCCTATGAATTGACAATAAAATGAGCAAGGTACCACAAAATCACACATACGAGACGGGTTTATTATGAATAATTGAATTTACATCCTCAACTAGACATCTCACATGCAAACTCTATCTACATATAACTCAATGAATTAGCCACATGGGGTCATAATTGTCAAAGAAAGCACACAAATCCTAAAAGAAAAAGAAAAATCTTTTTGAATTGTTTAAAATTTTTGAAAAATATGTACAAATAAATTCCTCACCCCCACACTAAAACTCCACAATATCCTCATTGTGGGAACTAAGGTACCAAAAAGCAATCATATAAGCTATACAACCGAGAAACCAACACAAATTTATAAGTATATACAAACTAGGACACCACCAAAAATTAAAAACAAAACCAAAAACAAAATTGCCAAAATTAAAATCAAAATCAAAATCACAAAAGAAAGCAAAACAAAAACCAACTCTAAAACAAATTAAAACCAAAACTAAAGCCAAAAACAAGACCAAAACAAAAAAAATGCAGACCAAAACACACATAATCACCAAAATAAAAACGAAACAACACATTGTAGGTCCTACTAAATACCAAAAGAAACCTAAAACAAAAGAAGAGACAACAAAAAAGAAAAACAAAATATAAGACCAAAACAAAACCACTAAAACACCAAAAAGGGAACAAAAAAAGGTATGAAACAAAAACAAAAAGCCAAAGGAAAAAAAAATACAAAACCAAGGAAACAAAACACACAACCCAAACATACACAAAAAACAATCCTAGATATTCATAACTATTTACAATCGTAGATATCCACAACTAACAAGTAATCGCAAAACAAAATACACCATAATACAACCAAGGGTGATCATATTGAACTCGGCTCAACAAATCCCAAATTTCTCCTCAAGATTGATCACCCACACAATCGCAGTCCTAAATATCCACAACTATGCACAAAAAGAAAGAAAAGAAATAAAAAAGAAGATTAGGGAAGGGGATGGAACGATCATACCAGATTGGGTACTGATTGTACCCAAACTAATGCCTCACTCAAATGATGTTGAGGAGGACCATCGAGCACCAACCATTGCATCTCATCTCACAAGATGCTACTCATCAAAACAAACCAATGATCGATGAAGCTTGTCAAACATACATGCACAATCTTCAAAAAAATAAAAGTATTTAGAAACAGGAGGTATAGCCCAAATAAATTGCATAAATACAGAACAACTCAAGGCTCTCTTCAACTTATCAAAGCTCTCAGCCCAAATAGAAGAGATATGTGTATATGTAAAATCAGACGTACTAATTAATGGCCTAACTATGATGTGACTATATGAATGCATAAGCCATTGAGAGTGATTTGAATGACCAAAATGTAGTCCAACATCTCTAAAGGGGGGGAGGACCAAGATAAGGCCAATCAAATCAAATGAAATGTGACAATCAAAGCTAATAGGATGACCTAAGTGAAGTCTTGCATCTCAAAGTGATCCTTGATTCTATGAGTGTCATTATCATCAAGAGTCTGAACTAAATAAGGACTGCCAAGTACAAAAGTCTCTGACTCTACAAAAGCTAACTTGGGAGGGTCTAGAGAAGGAAGAAAAAGTGAGAGGAGAGAAGAAAGGGGTGAAATGGGAGGCGCAGGTGCTAAGTCAGGGGACGACTCAATAGAAGAGAGATCACTAAGCTCCATCTAGTGTGAAACCTTATTAAAATCCACAATAGAAGGCTCACCGAGAGAATGCCCCTTAAAAAAGGTATCTTCTAACTCAACTAATGTGCCACACTAATCATCTAAACTAGGATCGGTCTCACATCCGTCTCCCTTCTCAAGCTATCCTAAAGGAGCCAAAGGAAGAGAGGAGTCATGAATAGTTAGACTACCCTCGGGGCGGTCACTAACTGTGCTAAAATCTAGAGAGGGTGCAATAGCTAAAGAAGATAAGGGATCTCTCAATTCCTCAAGGTCATCAGAATGTGTATCATTATAATAATCATACCCTAAAGGAATCGAGGCCTCCCTCCTAACATCAAAGTCCTCACAAGACCTGAACTCAAGTGTAGAATAGCCTAAACTGAGGTTAGTCTTGAGGAAACATTGCAAGTAAATCTCCCTATTAAAGGCAGTCAATGCCTCTAATCTATGTGGTCTACCAAGCAATCGACAAGTATCAACATCATGGTTAAAAGAAATCACAATAATCACATGAAATAGGAGCATATGGAGTATAAGAGTCCTTACAAGACATACCCCCAATCTGACTCTCATCTAGAGGTGTAGCACACATCATATAAGGGTTGAGAGAGGGGTGACTAAAAGCCTCTCTAGCAATGTCATACTCCCATGTATCATGGGCCAGATATTCCAAAGTAATCCCAAATTTCATCAGGAGTCTTAATGAATAAATAACCTAAATTCCCGGGGGACATAGTCTCAACATGACCTTGATATTAATCATTAAGACCCTCAAAGATCACTTGGTAAATTTTTCATTTCTCAAAACAATGATCAACACATTGAGCATGAAGTTCATTTAATCTACTCAAATATGGCCAAAATATTTCATGCTCAAACTGAGGGAAATGGAAACTTGCCATTTGTTTTTAAAATTTTCCAAGCTTTTCCATTTTTACGATTTTTTAAAGTTCTTTTAATTTTTTTTCAATTTTCTTGGCTTTCCAATGTTTTTTTGCATTTTTTTTCAAGAAATGAACAAAATAATCTAAGTTAATACTCATAATGAAATAAACAAAACTAAAGAAAATAGATGTAACTAATAAGAAAATAAAGAAAAAGAAAATGTGACCTAAATCTCACGCCGCCATTCCCGACAACAGCGCCAAAAACTTATGCAAGAATTTTCGAGTGTAAATCTAAAGTAGCAAACATATGACTTTCGTTATAGTACTCGAGGGTCGTTTCCATAGGGACGAGGATGAGATTAAGATCACTGAATGCAAAAATAACTAATCTAGTATCATTCTAAACTAATTAAAACAATAAAAAACTAAAATTATAGATTATAAATGAATAAAACTCTACATAATCCGTAATTATTCACAAATTCCAATAGGAACTAAATATTCTTTAAACTAGTTAAAATATCAAAACCAAACTCAACTGTATAGATGTAAGTAATCCAATACTGAACATAATCAAGACCAACATAATCTAGGGATCAAACATAATCCAACATAATGAAAATCTAAGCTAAACCTCTTAGGCTGGAAATAAGAATGAGAGCACAGATAGAGTCACAATCAAGTGTTGAAATTGAAACTCTAAATAAACAAAGTTGTATAAAGGAGGGAAAAGAAAAAGAATGAAACAGCAGCACAAGATGAACCTATGGGTGCCCCAGCACACAACTCGACTCAAGAGCGATCTTCGACCTAATCTGCCATCAAAACAACAAACCGAATTCATTGGTTTAATCACCATAGCTAAGCTATTGCAAAATAGGGAAGAAGCCAAAAACAGAAACAGATGAGAAGTAGGATAACGAGTTTCGAGTTCAGCCATGAATGGCATAACTAATGAGCTTCAAGCTCGCCTAAAAATGGCAAACTCGCCATTAACGATGCTCCAAATAGACCGAAAACAGGGGACGGGGATATATCAAAATTGCTTAAAATTTTGCAATTACAAATGAAGATTGTGATAAACTACCCAAATCAACAAATTCAACTTTGAATATACGAAATTGCAAGCTAGAACTAAATCTGACATTCGAAGTCAAGAATAGAAAAATAAAAATCAAAGCCTAAATTGCTAACAACTCGAATTAAAACAAAAAAAAAAAAACTAAAATTAAACCTGAGAAACTTAAACTAAACCTAGATTAATACCTCGCTTCCTTTTGAATGTGCCGCAGCCTCGATTTATATTGCTTCCCCTTCAATCCCGGCCCTTGATTTTACTCCTGATGTGGACGACACTGATGATGATGCGCTGGCTGAGACGGTGTAGGATTCAGTGCATGAGTGTTCGATGGTAGGCGAGGAAGTAGATGGTGGAGATGGTGCGTGGCGTATGCTGGTTGAGAGCGAGGGAGGGAGATGAAATGCAAAGAGAGAAAGCGTGAGAAGTGGGATAGGGGAGATGTCGGGGTCTGTTAGGTTGAGGAAGAGCTGAGAAAGGGGAGAGAAGGAGACNNGGTGGGGTAAGGAGCACGTGAGCCACGCATGGGAAAAGGGCTGGGTAAATTTTAGTTTTTATTTTTTTTTCTTTTTGCTGATGGATAAAAGGGGTTGGATTTGAATCAATTTGGTCAATTGTTCATTTTTGGCATCTCTTCATCTCTTTCCTGCATTTTTTTCAAATTATTCAATACTTATAAATCAAATAAAATCATATAAAAAATTTGAATATAACAATTTTTTTGAGCATAAATTAAGCAGAAGGGTATTGTATAAATAGCATATTTTGGGTGCAAGCAGTACACGTTTTTGATAACAAGCCTGTTTAATTTTTAATGCTCATGATCCATTTATATGTTTAGGACCTCATCTGATAGCACAAGACTATCTATCAAGAGTTTATACAAACCCGGAAATCGAAGAGTCAAACAAAGTCGACAGATGGTAAGTGCACAAACATGTCTACTCTTTTTGTTTTGTGATGTCTTTTAATTTCTCAAAATCATGTTGACATGTAGGTTTGTCAGTCATGGATATGTAAAGAAACTTCTTGATTGGACTGAACGAAGAAGATATGGAGTCATCCAATTAGAGAAGTTGTTAAATACAAAAGGAATACAGTTGAATGAGTACTTTGTGATGCTTGTTGTATGAAGTTTCCCTTCCTATCTTAGTTATCTATAACTTCCACATATATAAACCATCTCACAGTAACTACCATTTGAATTTCTATACAGGTCATCCATTTTCGCAGTCCTGCACACATGCTGTATATAAGCACACTATTTTGGTATGAGTCATATGCACGGTGAAAAAAGGAAGTTATTGCTTCTTTGTGCATTGGTTGTAGCATCCATTGATACACCTGTCCTTAGGTCAATAAAAGCGCAATAATTATTCCTTCTGATCAAATATCCTCTTATTTTCTATTTTATAAGCAAGTACTGAAGTCTGATAATTGATATAGGTATAGAGTACCATTGACAATAGGAGATTCGATAAGCACCAAACTGTTCGCAACATTTGATGAACATGCTCAAGCCATTCTTTGTTATTTAGTATCCGATCTAAGTAGTCTTTCCATTGATGTGATGATATATCCATGTATTATATATTTCAATTACTTTTTAAATAACACCTATCATAAACTTATTTTTGTTTTACTCATGATCAGACTACTACAACAAATAAGCTGAATGCATATTTAAGCACGGTCATTACGACTGCTTTCGTATTTTCATTCCAGTTCCTAAGCATCCAGCTAAAAAATCGAAGATTGACTTTGTATGTCCTATTAAGTGGGAGGAAGAATGTTACTATTTGATTGATGATCTCAAATACAATAGTGACAATGGCATGGACCCTTCTGATGCAGATTCTTAGCTTTGTTAGAAATATTAGATAAGTTAACAATTATTACCCATTTAGGGATAGGCGGTGGGTAGGTACGAGGCGGATGGAGTTATACCCATACCCATACCCATTTTCAAAAGTCATCCCCATACACACACCTATACCCATCGGGTTTTCAAAAATCTATCCCTATACCCATACCTATTAGGTATTTCGAATACTTCAGATTTTATTCGGGTATGTACAGTATTAAATATAATACCCATTGAGTACGATAATTTTTTTTATCTAAAGAAATTTATAAAACTAAATTCAACTAGGCAAAATGCTCTAAAGAAATACATTACCCGTTGGATTGAGTGCAAGAGTTCGTACTCAACTCATAAACAAAAACTGCATTCTAGAAATGACTGAAATGACAGAGTGAGAGACACAACAAATAAGTTAGGATTTTAGGTTTGTGAGTTATGAGCCACATAACTTCATGTATCAACAAAGTAAATGACCGGCACAAATGGATGCATTGCATAGTTAGGGATGAGTTGTGGTATGGGCCTTTTTTTAAAACGAATTACCAACATTCAAAACTCAAAACTCTACTGAACAATTTATTTTACCCCCAAAAAATATTTTGGGTATGGGGTGGGTGATGCCTATACCCGAACTCATACCCATACCCATACCCATTTCCAATGTACCCTACCCATATCCATTTTTTCTAATTTTTCATACCCATATCCACTATAAATGGGGCGGGTTCAAGGCAGACTTTTTGAATTCGGGTGCAACTCTCATCCCTGGTGCCACTCTTCTTTTCCCGCCTTCCTCCTCTATTCCACATGACAATGATTGAGTTAGTGCCGGTCATCCTTGATCGATGCCACTGTCGCCCTTGGTCACCTGAATCCAGCCACTTGATGCCCCAACAACGACATCATCGCTGCCACATAGAACATCCACCCACTCTTGCTTTCTAATCTTTCAACAGTTAACACCTTTAGCCTCTCTTGTATTAGACCTAAGCCCAGCTTTAAGAGTATTAATTTGATTATTACTGAAAAATTCATTGAGCCACAATACAATTATACAGGTAAATATAGTTATGTTGGGTAAATAAACATGCACTTAGCGTCATTAAGAGTTAAATTGTGGTTTGAGTGTCATGGTCGATCCTAGTCAAAGACAATGGAATCAAGCTCTTTTTGGAGATTTAGATTAACTAAATTATGAAACTTGATGCTTTGCTATAATGGCGCATGAGGGAGGATGTTAAGAGTTTTTTTTTGGGTGCTAGGGGTAGGATGTTAGATGAGTATGACGTCATCTCAATTATTCTTGAATACCAACTTGGGGGTTAATAAATGATTAAGGACCCAACGGGTAGCGGTCTCAACGTGGATGCTTTGGCTGACTATGGAACACCTTCAATAGCTTTTGAATATGAAAATTGTGAGTAGTTGATTAAAGATTAATTTTGTTATTATGTGGAAAAGTTAATATGGACAAACTTTTAAACACTTATTTAGTTTATAAGTAGTTAAGTGCTACTGTGTGAGATAGAATCTACTATAGATGTTGACAATAGGGTGAAGATTGAGAGCATAGTATCTGCTTGGTGGATAAACGGTGAGTAACTAAAGGGTATCTTGTTTGATTGAGGCCTACTCAAGTGAGATTCTAATTTGCCGACAAATGGGATGTGGGTTACTTGTAGAGCCAATGTAACGAGGTGGTCAAGAGTTGATGTAAGTAGGGGTAATTTGAGGTGACTAGCATTGATTATCCAAATTTAAACAACTCAAAAATACAAGTGGAATAATGGAGAGAGAATGGTAAATTCTATAAGTTTAAGACGAAATAGGAACTAGGTAAGTTTTAACTCTAATTAAGTGAACATCATAAGTTCAGCTACCTTACATCAGACAAAATTTGGCCAGGTATTGTAGGTAACAAGATTAGGGAACTACAATAAGGGTCGAGATTTTCAAAAGAAAAAGATTATTAAGTTTAAATGGGTGCAATTATTAATTTAGAGGATATTATAACTAGAAGGACAAGTAGATGACCACCACACCTGTATAAATAAGGCATAAGGATTATTGACATCACTTCAATAAAAGGGGAAAAAGGGTAAAAATAAAGTAAATAAATAGGTACATAGAAAGAAAAATAAAGGGGAAAAAAAAAGAGAAGCGAAAAGAAAAAGAGAAAAGGAAAGTCTTAACTTCTCAAATAATTTTAGAATTCACTAATAAAGACTTTTTGAATCAAAATATATGTTAGCAAAATATAACAACTGATCAAAGTGAATCTTTGTGAGTGTAGAATCCAAATCAAAGTTTTACAAAAAGAGTTCCCAAAAATTGAAGTTTAAAAAGGCACACGCAGCCTCTAGAGATATGTTATTACTTGTACCTTTTTTAAGTAATAGTTTTAAGGCATTAATGAATTGTGCTTGATAGTTTCTCATACTCTAGCCATTTGACGACCCACTACTAGTTAGGAATGGCAACAGGGCGGGTTAGGATGGGGGCCATATTCCCTGTCCCCTTCCCCGCTAAGATCCCCATCCCTCGTCCCCGCCTCATTCCCCAGTATGGGGAAAAAATGTCCCCCATCCCAGTCCCCATCGGCGATCAAATCCCCAATGGGGCCCCAACAGGGATTTTTACTCACTATTTTTTCTCTTTTTTTGTGATAGGTATATTAAAAGTCTTGGATGAAAATCCAATTTGCCATCCCTAAATCCTAACTTAATTAATTGTGCAATAAGCTCTTGTAGGCTTCATGCAATATAATTCAAATAAAATTCATTATTGTTTACAATCTAACCGAAATTAA
>NCQV01151908.1:0-10128 GCA_002740545.1 Lophocereus schottii
ATATATATATGTATGTATCTCTGTGCGTGTGTGTGTGTATGAATGTGTGACATATATGTACATAGGCACACACACAAGCACACAAAGCCTCTCAAGTTGAGTCTTGGCAAGGGGCTCTCTCTCTTTGTCTCTCTCATTTTCTCTCTCTATGCTAAAAGGTATTGTTAGGTTCAAGAGGTAACCAACCCCCTTAGACCACAAGGGCCGCTTCAGATAGCAACGGTAAGTGTCTCAGGCAATAGTCATCAGTTGGCACCTCATTGCGCGAGTCCTTCTAGTCCACTAGATTGGTGCCTGGACAACCAGTGATGTGCTTTCTTGCTTAAGCCAAAACTGCTGTGCTAGTGATGCAGAGGGCAATTTGGGGGGGGGGCTTCTCGCCCTATGCCTACTAGTAAGTGTCTATAATCCGGATGTTGGATTAATCTCCATAAAAATGGAAATTTATGAGAGACATGATTTTATTATTATTATTATTTGACATTAGTTAAATTCTACAAAGGATGCCAATACAAACCGTGACTTTTGACCAATGGCTTTTAATAAATAATATTTTTTACTTATGAATATAATTAGTAATTAATATTATCTGCTATTGAAGAGATGCAATTCGTAAATTAACTAACTTCATAAGTGTCTCTTCAATTTTTACCGTTGAGATTAAAATGAATGGATGAGATTTCATGTCATGATATGGTGTATGTCTCTTGAAAAACATCACATTATCTATAAATAGAGGATCAGTGGTGTGATTTGATCCATCCAAAAAATTGATCTTAGCAACCTTTCCTTTGAATTCTTGTTACTTCTTAAGGCTCCTAAGGCCTATCTTCGTATGTGCAACACACAAATGGGGAGACTTCTTTATATCCCAAAGATCTAATCACTAAGCCTTGTTGCACAAATAGTGTCAATTAGAGTGTTTAGGAAAAGAGTACACCACCTGGCTATAAGTCTTCAAGTGATCCAAGACCAATTCTTTTCTTATTTTCTCCAACAATCTAAAGACTCTAATATGGCTTCTTTTCTTAGAGATTTGGCCACTAACACTGTAAAGCTGGAGAGATTAGATAGGGTGAATTGTAGACGATGGCCGAAGAAGATGCATTTCCTACTCAGCACGTTAGAAGTAACTTATATGCTCACGTCTGACCCACTACAAGAACATGATGACAAGAATGTTGAACAAATTTGGCATCATCAGAAGTGGGATAAGCATGACTACATTTGTTCTGGTCATACCCTCAACAGCATGTGTGATTTATTCTTTGACACATATCAAGTTGTACCATATGCGAGTGAGTTGTGGAATCTTTTAGAGGCTAGATACATAAAGAAGGATGGTATTATTAAGAAATTTCTAGTGAGTCAATTCAATAATTATCAAGTGAAGCAATATCTTTCTACATTGGAACAATTTAATTAACTTGAGAGGATTTTAGGGCATTTCAAAGTGCATAATATGACTTTGCATGAAACTATAATAGTATCTAGTATAATTGGAAAACTCCCTACCTCTTGTAAAGATTTTAAACATAGCCTCAGAGAAGACCTTTCTCTTAAAGAGTTGGCTAACTCTCTTTGAATAGAAAAGGAATTCAAATAAAAAGGAACAAGATTGTCTCTACTATTAATGTTGTGAAATATAGCCAACCGAAAAAGAGAAATTACAACAAGATTCACGATAATAAGAATAAAAAGAGAAACCTCTATTGGGAATGTGGTAGCCCAAATCACTTGAGACGTGATTATCCTAACTCTAAGAAGAAAAGAAGAAGGACTTTAACAAGTCTAGGTTCTAGACCCAAGCAATTCGAGGGGAAGGAATAATTTACTGCCGTGATCTTTGAAGTCTTCATGATCCAAGATGAGAATTCTTGGTACATTAACTCAGGTGCTACAAGACACATTTTCAAGGACAAGGCATGCTGTAAGATGTATGAAGCGATGGAGGATGGTGTTTTCCTTTATGTGGGAAATTCCTTGAAAACACAAGTCTTAGGCAATGGAAGTGTAATTCTGGAATTTTCTTTTAAACAGTTTTAAATTTTTAATGACTTGTATCATGTTTTGGATATCCAGAAGAATCTATTGTCGAGTAGTTTGTTGGACCACTTGCATTAATATGTGTGTGATGGAATGTTCAAGTTAAGCATTAATAATATCAATAATGTTTCTTCTTATACCTGCGATTCATTTTCTTTGTTACATAACATATTATACCAAGTTAATTTTAGAAGAATGAATGATATGTTAAGGCTTTACTTGATTCCTTATATGAACAGAAGTGATAATAAATGCAAAACTTGGATGCTAACAAAAATCACTAGACAACGCATTCCATCTATGCAAAGAAGTTCAAATATCCTTGACTTAGTACATAGTGATATCTGTGACATGAATGCATAATTAACTATGGGTGATAAAAGATATTTTACCACTTGTATAGATGATTATTCTAGATTTTGCTATTTGTATTTACGAAGCCCAAAGGTGAGGCACTTGACATGTTTAAGACATAAAAATGAAGCTGAACTTCACTATGAACTTTTTATTAAGTGCCTAACGAGTGATCGGGGTAGTGAATATTATGATCCTCCATATTATAAGACCACCGATATTCTCCATGAACTGACGACTCCCTATAAACCATAACACAATGGTGTAGCTGAAAGGATGAATAGGGTTTTAACCGAGATGGCTGCCGCTATGCTTTCTAATTTAGGATTAGGACATGACTGTTCGGAAGAAGTATTATTAATTGCTTGTTATGTCCTAAGTAGGGTTTATATAAGAGAAATAAGACCACACTTTATAAATTTTATAACAAAAGAAAACCCAATGAGAAAGAAATTAGTGAAATGGGAATTGAATGCATTTCTATTGGATATCCTCTACATAGTAAAGCAAATAGGTTCATGGTTATTGAACCGAATGACTTTATTTCTGTTAATACTATCATTAAATCTAGTGTTGCACTTCTTGATTAAACCCATTTTCCATCTATTCCTAGACCAAGAGTTGTAGCCTCATAGGCTCTAGAAATGGAACATAATGATAGTTAAGTACAAGATCAAGAAGAGGTTGATAGTAATGATGTACGTGGAAATTGGTGGATCTACCACCGGAATCTAAACCCATTGGATGTAAATGAATGCTTAAAATAAAGAAAACTTTGATGGTTCAATTCTTAAGTTTAATCCAGGTTAGTAGCCAATTGGAATACCCAAAAGGAGGGCAAAGACTATTTTGATACATATGCACTAGTTGCTAGAACATCTACTGTTGGATTATTTATAGGACTAGCCCCTATGCATTATCTAGTAATTCACTAAATGGATGTCTAGTCAGTATTTTGAAATGATGATCTAGATGAAGAGAGGTATATGAAACAACATAAGGGGTTTGTTCTACCACGTCAAGAGCACAAGGTGTGTAAGTTAGTTTAGCCCTTGTATGGGCTTAAGCAAGCCCCTAATTAATGCCATCAAATCTTTTATGAGGTAGTCTTGAAAAATGGTTTTCATATTAATGATTTCGATAAGTGTGTTTACGTTAAATTTACAGGTAATAAAGGAGTTACCATATGCTCATATGTGGATGATTTGTTGATTTTTGGTACAGATCTTGAGCAAGTAGAGGATACCAAATATTTTTGTCACAAAACTTCAATATGAAAGATTTGGTAGAAGATGATGCTATCTTAGGGATTAAGATGACACGGGTCAACAATGGATTGATATTGTCTCAATTGCATTATATTGAAAAGGTGGTGAAGAGATTTAAAATGTTGATTGCAAACCTGTCTCCACACCTTTTGGTGTAAGATTAAAACTTGAAAAGAATGCTAGAGAACCAGTATCCCAACTTGAATATGCTAGGGTTATAGGATGCTTGATATATGTAATGTCTTAGATAAGGCTAGACATAGCTTTTTTCATTGGTAAGCTAAGTCGATATGCAAGTAACCCTACTCATATTTATTGGCATGTGGTAAGGAAGGTATTAAAATAGCTCAAGCCATCTATTAATTATGGACTTCACCATTGTGGTTATCCATCTATTTTAGAAGGGTTTTTAGGTGCAAGTTGGATAAAAATAATGAAGATCACTCCTCCATGAGTGTATAGATTTTCACTCTTGGTAGGGGTGTTGTGTCTTGGGGATCAACGAAGCAAATATGTACAACTTACTTGACTATCATAGCCTAATTTATTGTTTTGGCAATGGCTTGTAAAGAAGTTGAGTCATTAAGGAATTTGTTATATGAAATTCATTTATGGCCAAAACCAATGCGGCCTATTTCTCTATGATGTGATAGTTCTTTTATTTTGGAAAGAGCATACAGTAATGTATATAATGGTAAATCAAGGCATAATGTTTTACATCATAGTTATGCAACACAACTTATCGTAGATGGGGTCATAACTATGGATTTTGTGCGTTTTGCACAAAATAGCTAATCCACTAAAGAAAGTTCTTATAAGTGATTTAGTGATCAAAACAGCAAGAGGAATGGGGTTAAAGTCCATATCCAAAACATTGTATGATGGAAACTTAACACTTAATGAAAACATTCAGTCTTAAGTTCAATGGGTCAAAGTACATCATAAGAATAGTTTGAAGCACTTATTATTTCCCATCCATGAACGAGTGCTTAGATTCCTGTATATAGTATTGGAGCGTAAGCTAAGGCTCTTAATAAGCCTTACATGAGGAACTTTTAGAATGTTTGGAAATAAGTGCTTAACTTTGATAAATTTCTTCTAAGTCCCCGGGTATGCTTGGGTGTACTTGTAAGTATATTTATCTAGTTAATGAAAATGAAATCGCATTTCTTTAATTCAGAAGTCCTCATATTATAATATTTATTAGATATTGTAATAGTTCACCTATATGAGCATCTAAGCATCGCCGGCTTGGCAGAGTCTAACGGACTTGTCTTCGATATGCTCATGAATGGATATAGTACACATGACCGTTAAAAAGTGTCAGGATTACTAGGTGATTCTGGGACAGATGTCCTGTGAGTGACCTAGATGTAAGTATTCAGGGACGTTTACTAGTTCAAAGCATAGTCTACCACATAAACCTAAATATTTAACAGACAAGTCACGACGGGGAAGGTTCAATCGCGAAAGACCTCTATTTTTTGCATAAAGACCTTCGGAAATTTATTACGCCATTTATTATGGAAATTATGGGGAATGTTGGATTAATTTTCATAATAATGAAAATTTATAAGAGATATTATTATTATTATTATTATTATTATCATTATTATTATTCTAATTATTCTAATTATTATTATTATTATTATTATTATTTGGCATTAATTAAAATTCTCCAAAGGATTCCAATGCAAACCACCTTTGGAAAAAGAAATCGAATAAATAATATTTTTTACAATTGAACATAGTTAGTAATTAATATTATTTGCTATTGAAGAGAATTAGTTAATTAAGTAATTAATTTCATAAGTGCCTCTTTAATTATTACCATTGAGATTAAAATCAATGGATGATATTTTATCTCATGAAAAGGTACATGTCTCTTGAAAAGATACCACATTACCTTTAAATAGAGGATGAGTAGTGTGATTTGATCCATCCAATAAAATTATTCCTAGCAACCTTCCCTCTAAACTTCTGTTACTTCCTAAGGCTCCTAAACCCTATATTCGTGTGTGCAACACATAAATAAGGGGACTTCTTTGTATCTCAAAGGTGTAATCACTATGCCCTATTGCATAATTAGGGGTGATTAGAGTCTTTAGAAATGAGTACATCACCTATCTCAAAGTCTCGAAGTGATCCTAGACTAATTCTTTTCTTAATTTACCTAACATTGTAGGTAAGTCAAACTCTTCCTTCTCACTGTATTTTTAGGGTCGGTCCCCATATCAGACACGCTTGAGCTTTTTGGGTACCTGAACACCCACCTCGACATCTCTTAATCTGTCATCTTCTTCGCACTTTATGCACATTATTCTTCCCCGTTGCTCAGGGCTGTTCAGTTAGGGGTTTTCAATTATTTTTGGGCACTTGTCGGTGTGGGGCCTTTCAGCTTAGATCCCCCTCTTTATTCCGCTATGAGGCCCACTATTGTTCTTTGTTTCATTGGCTCTTTTGGGGGTTTGGGTTCTTCTTCCACACTTAATTTGTTCTGTTGAACTGTTTATTTCTTTGTCCTTTGTTCCAAATTCATTTAATTGTTTGGCCCAGTAATGCATTTTGTGTAGAATACCTTTGATCGGTGTTCCCCACAATCGCAACATCATACTTTTTATGTATAGTTTTTGTCTAGGGCATATGTTATTCTATTTAAGTAGGCTGTCTTCTGTGTAAGTCACTTGAGATTAGTGGTTGGTATTCTTCATTCCTTGTGTTAATTTTTTTTAATAAGGCCTATATTTCTATATGTCTATCTTCGTGTGCCTCTTTTGTAAATTTGTTTTTCTTATCTTGGCATCCTTGATTACATGTGCATTATCGTTTGCTATTTTTTTGGATTATGCAAAGTTAATTGTGAGCTTAAATAGTTTACAACCTTCTCAAGCGACTTCTTTGGTTTCACTATTAGTGATTCATTGAAGTTGTTCTCATATAACTCAACGTTTTTATTTCTTCAAAACGTGGTGTACCTAACTTCTCTAGTTAATCAAAACTATTCTTTAGTTGTTTTACATTAGTCAACTTTTTAACTTTTTCAAAAAATGTTATGGCGTGCTCCTCTAGTTAATCAATAACTACTCCCTGAATATTATATTGTTTTTCTTTCATTGGTGAACTTTACCATTTTCATTTTATTAATTATTTTACTACTAATATTCTTATTAATATTTTATTAATGTTATTATTATTAGTAGTAATGTGGTTATTATTGTCACTTATTGCCATTATTATTATTAGCAATGTTATTGTTATTAGTACTCTTAGGTTCCTTAATATTATTGTTATTCTGTGACTTTTATTATTGCTATGTGTTCTCCATTGCTTTAGTTTTTTTCATCACCCTTCCCGAGTGGCAAATGACGTAGTAGTAAGTATCTATCCTCTAGCTGTGAAAGGGGGTAGAGGAGTAATGAGACTAACAGGATGTGTTTTGTGTTGTGGAGTATTGGAACTCTTATGGACAAGTATATAAAATTAGTTAAAGTTTTGGACAGATGTAAAATTAATGTAGCTTGTGTTTAAGAAACTAAGTAGGTGGGTGCTAAAGCTACCGAGATTGATGGATATAAGCTTTAATATTCTGGATTTCATAGAGCCAAAATTGAAGTTGGCATTTCAGTCGAGCAGGGGCTAGTGGAGCAACTTATTGAGGTGAGGTGCAATAGTGATTGCATCATGTCTATCAAGTTGGCGGTGACTCCATAGATTATTAATGTAGTGTATGCCTACATGCCTCAAATAGGATTCGAAGCAGATGTTAAGAGGCTGCTCTAGGAGGAATTAGAGGAGGTTATCCAATATATAGAGAATTTTGAGAAACTTTCATTAGATGTGATTTTAATGGCATGTTGGAAGTAAAGTTGGGTATGAAATGATACACGGAGATTTCGGCTAGGGGGTGAGAAATAGTGGAGAGGTGTCTATTTTGGACTTTGTGGTTGCATACGATCTGTCAATTGTTAATTCATATTTCAAGAAAAAAGAAGAACACATGGTGACTTTCAGGAGAGGCAACACTAGGGCCCACGTTAATTTCTTTTTTATGAGGGCAACTAATCAGCGGGTGTATAATGACTGTAAAGTTATGCCAAGTCAGTGCCTTATGACGCAACATAGGTTGTTGGTCATGGATGTCCACAGTAAATGTTTCAAGAGGAAAAAGATAAGGGTAGAGGAATGTAAAATTAAATGGTTTTATCTAATTAGGGAGATGGCGACTAAGCTATTCAGAAAGATCAAAATAGAACGTATTGAAAACTAGTAGGGGATACAAATAAAATGTTGGGAAAGACAGTGGAGTATATTCGGAGGTCAGCTAAGGAAAGCTTAGGGGCTAGGAGATTAAAAGGACTTTGGAGGTGATGAAAAGGTGAAACAGAAAGTCAAGGTGAAACAAGAGGGAAGCTAAGAGAGCAATCATAGTAGCAAGAACAAAAAAAAAACCGTTATAAAAGTTATATCAAAGACTAGATTCAAAGGTGGGTGAGAAGGATGTTTGTCATCTTGTAAGGATGAAGGGAAGAAGAACACGGGATATAGATAGCGTGGGATGTATAAAGATGAAGATGGTATGGTCTTAATCAAGGACACCATAGATAAAGAAAGATGGCAAAGCTATTTCTACAAGCTCTTTGATGGGGAGAGTTTAGATAGTCCCCAACATAGAGAGAGCAAAGGGATCTTGAGGAGCAATAAAACCCCAACCTCTGTCATCATATCTCCAAAGAGGAGACTAAGGATGAAGTAAGCAGGATGAAGCGTGGATGGGCAGTTGGCTCGGATGGTATCCCTATGGAAAGTTGGAATTGTTTGGGTGAGGAGGGCCTTGAGTGTCCAAGAATCCTTTTTAATACTCTACTTAAGACAACAAAGATGCCTCATGAATGCAGATTCAATACAGTTATCTCTCTTTACAAGAACAGGGGCAATATTCAAAACTGCAACAACTATACAAGTATAAAATTTCTTATCCACACAATGAAGCTGTGGTAAAGCGTGATTGAGAGAAGGTTGAGGGAGGATATAAAGATTATAGTAAAACAGTTTGATTTTACACCAGTTCGGTCAACTGTAGAAGCCATTTATCTCATGCGAAGGCTCTTGGAATTCTTCAGGGATAGGACAAAGGACCTCCACATGGTGTTCATTAACTTAGAGAAAGCATATGATAGAGTACCTAGGGAATTATTATAGGGGTGCTTGGATAAGAAAGACATGGCGGTTGCTTATGTAGGAGTTATTAAAATATATATAAGGGCGTAAAGACTAGAGTTAGACCCTTATGGGAGATGCAGATGACTTTCCTATGCATATTGGACTTCATCAATGGTCATCGGTGAATCCTTTTCTTTTTACGATGGTTTTGGATGAACTCACTACAAGGATTCTAGATGAGGTACGATTGTGTATGCTCTTTGCTAATGGCATAGTCCTTAAGCGACGAGACTAGGGAGGGGGTGAACAACAAGTTCAGGTGGTGAAGAGATACCCTGGCGGCTAAACAGTTTAGGGTGCATAAGACTAAGAATAAGTATTTAAAATGCCAGTTTTGTAAAGGGGGAGGTGGCATTGAAGACCAGGTGATCTTCACATGAGTGGCTATATGTAATACCCCCCCACTAGGACTAGTGACGTTAATGATTTCTAAAATTTTGAAACAAAATGGACAGAGTTCCGCATCAAACTGACTATAACTTAGGCTTATAGCCTTACATTAGATATCTGTAATAATAAAAATGCAAAGAATTTGTCCAATAAGCTTGACAGTTACACATCGGAGATCACAACTCCATGGGCCACCCAAACGAAATACAAAAAAAAACTATAAAACTCAATAATAGAAAGAATAAAGCACATAAGCTAATGGATCACACATCCAGAGCATCAGGTTCACATCCCAAAAATAATTTACTTTAGACAAACCGAAACCAACTAACTATTCAGATGGTTGGCGAGCATGAAGTTCAGAGTGACTGCTAAACAAGGGACAATATGTGAACTAATATGTTACATATCCTCAAAAACTTAAGAATACATTACACTACATTTCTAAACTCATTAGTCTGGGTTTATACACGTATGACTCCTTTTCAAGTAAACAAAGAGGTTCCAACTTGGCTTATGTGAACCAACTTCTACCAATCTTTTTATGAACCTGAAGAAAAGGCAATAGAGAGGGGACGAGCCACTAGATCTCAACCCAAAGAAATCAAAATAGTTGCACACAACACTTTTAAGTAGCAATCACGCACAGATTGATATTTAATATCACATATTAAACAAACAAGGCCCTCTATATCAGATAATATCCTAATAACCCCCAGAATTCATAAGGCATCTTCCCCCTTCCTTAGTTCAATGAACAGAAGCCTTTATGTGGATTAACCTATAACTCTTATGTTTTTGCAATGACAGCTACACATTACACTTAATTAATACCACATTGCAGGTACAC
>NCQV01151921.1:0-10231 GCA_002740545.1 Lophocereus schottii
CCACTCGCAAAACCTTAACCCTAATTCGAAGCCCTGGACCTCAATTCACCCTTGATTGCTTATAATCATCCAAAATTGATTTCATTGCTGCATTACCCACTGGATATCAGCCACAAACCCCAAATCAATTGAGGTAAATTGCATAAACTCTTGCTTCAAGTGGTTGTCACCAAACCGCCAAACCTAAGTTACGAACTGCCATTGCAAATTGAAGGCTTCAGTACATTCAGTATGCGGCAGAGAGGGCCAACACCCTCTTTATCGGTGCTATCCTGCTACCGCTACCCTGCCTCTTGCCGGAATTCATCCACAGTGGCTCAAGCTATTGTCTGTGGTTGCTATTTGCTACTGGGGCTGTTAGAAGGCCCTTATCGCCGTGGTTGCAACCATGGTTTGGTGCGAAAAACATCATCGGGCCTTGTTTGTGATAATTCATGATAAAGCACTTCCTATTACGACAAATGTTATGTACTAAGTTTTCTCTCCTTACAGAAATGTAGAAAAGATCTCCAAATTTCAGACAAGGGGTGATTTTCATGCTCGAGCGAATTTCAACTCTTATCGGGATGCTATCCATGCTTTTTGCAAACTTTAAGGTCGCCAGATTTACGACAGTTGCTGTGAGTTAGATCTTTACTTTGCTAGTGAATTCATGAAGAAGTCCACCTTAGGGGTCGTTGAGGTTTTCGAGGAGGAGTACTTGAGAAAACTCAATCAAGCTGATGTTGATCGCTTACTACAAGTTACTAAAACTCGTGACTTTGCCAGTATGTTGGGAAGCATAGATTGCATGCACTGGGAGTGAAAGAATTGTCCTGCGGCTTGGAAGGCGTCATTTCAAAAGCAAATTTATAAGGTACCAACTATTATTCTTGAAGCCATTGCATCATACGACCTTTGGATATGACGTGCGTTCTTTGGATTACCTAGAAGTCTCAACGACATAAATGTCTTTGACTGCTCACCAATTTTCTAAGAGTTGTATGAGGATCGAGCTCCTAAATGTGAGTATATTGTCAATAAGCATGAGCACAAGATATGATATTATCTTTCGAATGGAATTTATTTGAATTTGGCGATATTTGTTAAAATTATCCCACTTCCCTAAGGGCTAAAGAAAAAACTCTTAGCATAACGTCAAGAGTCAGTTAGGAAGGATGTTAAGCGAGCCTTCGGTGTGTTGCAATATCAATTTGCCATTGTGCGTGGCCCCGCTCATCTAATGGATCAAAAAGAAATCGTTGTTATTATGAGAGTATGTGTGATACTCCATAAAATGATTGTTCAGGATGAGTAGGGCAACTACGAGCTTGTATTTAACTACGACGTTGTTGAAGGAACTATCCCGGAGCCGATTGTTAACGACGACCACCATCCATGCTATAAAACATACTTTCAACAATCATGCGAAGTTCGCAACCTTGATACACATGTAGCTCCTCAAGCGGACTTGATTGAGGACATATGGAAGCGAAATTCGGGTCGGCAGCAGAGAGGATAGTTGAATGATCGTCATATTGTAATTTTTTTAAAAATTATTGACCTATTGTTATTTTTTTGTCAATCAATGTATATATTTTTTTAATCATCGAACTCTTGTAATTTTTACATTCAAGCATGCGTGAATTTTAAATTCATACTATTTTGTTTTTTTTGAAATTATGCATCTTTAATTAGTTGTGTTATTAAATTATAATGTGCAAATTATTTTTCACAAAAATGATAAAGCTAAATAACAAACCAAGACATAAAAAATAAATTAATTAAATATGGTTAGGTGTGGAGTTCATAGATATTATTTTATTTAGCGAACCAAAGTGATGAGCCTTGCATTGGAGAAAGTGAGGAATGTGAGCCAAAAATTTAGCTCATAAACTGATGTGGTACAGCTAAACCCCAATTGGTGAGCCAAAAAAAAGGCTCACCATTGAGGATGCCCTTAGTAGCTAGTTGGGAAAGATGGTGATGGTGCATGACATCGATTAGAGTTTAGTGGGGTACTCTGAATAGAGTTGTTTAAAGAAACATTTTTGGGAAAATTAATACAAGCAGCAAAACAACAGTGCCGTCATTAGCAGGTTTAGTGTAATTAAGTTGGCTAGTAATCTTGGCATTTACAATTACGTTTTTTTTCCTTTGCCTTGCACAGTTGCACTTGTATTTTATTTGTGCCATTATTGCCTTGTTTTTCAATGTGAATATCCTTTTTCACAATGTATGATCTTTCTCCAAATATTACTTTGCCTTTCTTTTTTAGCCATAGTCTGAAAAACTCTAATCTTCCAATAGTATAAATTTATTTTCATTCAAACCATTTACATTAACAATTGATCATCAATTTCTTTGATAAATTCAATCAACATCATCTTCTACTCAACACATCTTTGATAAAATCACTCAACGCCCATCTTCTTGAGTTCCTTAAATCGGTTTGTTCACATAGAATTCCTCGTTTGCTAATTAAAGACATATTTTCATTTTTCTAAATTTCCTGAATATGGTAATAACATTTTGATTTATGCATAAAGTATAATTTCACCACATAATCGGTAGGTTTAAATTGTTCTATTGTGTCATTTTACAAAGACACTGCTAAAATTCATAGCTTTTCATTGCAACCTCATAACTTATGGATGCGTTTTCAGTAGATTTAGATATTACTAACACATTTAAAGTGTTAGCAATAGAACTAATTGGACTTGTAATTATTTTTTGTCGATTAAACAATAAAGAAGTATTCGTACTATTGTTTTTTTTTTGTATTAATTGCAAAATCAATATTATAGTTGATTGATACTTCTTTCGTCTGATGTTTGAGTAATTTTAAACTAAAAATTTAATTGTATGCGCTACTAGTGCGATTTCAATTTTTGTAGAAATTATAATTTTTCCAACACAATTAGATTAGTTAAATTGGTTTCTAGAGAATTTGGGGACCCACACCTCTCTTAAGGTTGAGCTACAGGCAGTTATATCGGGACATCACATGGCGAAGGGCATGGATCTCAAGGTATATGTCCAATTTGACTCTCCAGTGATTGTGGGATGCTAAGGGAGCAATGGGAACTGGAACTAAGAGCATAAGCTATTAATCAAACAATCAAGGATATGAAGAGTCAAGATGGATAGGAGGTCAAGGTCTCACGTTCCTCTCAAGAGGTCAATCAAGTTGCTAACAGGCTAGAAGATCTACGTATTGACAGGACTTTACTTTAAGTATTTTCTTTTTTAATTCTCCCTTTAAAGAGGTTTTAAATATGTTGAATGCATGTTGCGTATGAGTTGCTTGATCCGTACACATTAGAGATTAATAATACTATTTTTTGAGCATAACCCATCTTTTGCACTAATTTTTTATTAATAGTAAAATGAACACTGTAATTAATTGGTGAAATTAATCATAATTTAATTTAAAGTCTAAAATTAACAACAGCATATGGATTAGCAACTATTAGATTTGGATATTACCTCCACATCTTTTCTGCACTTCGTTTTTTTTTTTTTTGGCGATTAACATATTGCCAATTTGTGCAAAAATGCAAGCTTAGTTCTACTAAAAAAACAAAAAAACTTTTAGGGTATGCCCTAAGCACTTTTTTAGGGGCGTCCAACACAAAATACATGTGAACAATGGAGAAGAGTTTGCGAAAGAGTATGATGAAATGATTTTTAATTGTTTTACTCCTCGAAAGAGTGAAGCTATAAGAATAGAGATTTGGATGATGAAAATATGTGGGAGTTATTTGGCAAAGAATTTCGTTACCTTAAGAGACATGAGAAATTAATATCAAGATCTTTGGATTTATGTCATAAATTTAATGAAATATACATGAAATAAAAAGGCTTTAGAGTTTGATAAAAGGGGGCATGTAAGAGTAGAATATATTAGCATCTAATTTTCAAAATATATAAATGTTATGAGGAGAGTGCACATCATGTAAAGCACCTAGAAAGTCCTAATAAGAAAAAGAAGTCAAAAGAGTAGACTAGATTTGATTGTGGAGCTAAAGTTTGCTTCAAATGGATCAAGGAAACATATCATTGGATTGCAACAACATTTGTTGCTAAACATTCAAATCTCTTTGCAACACCATAACGAATGAGATATTTCAGGTTGGCTATAAATTTGATATTAATTTACAATGTTTTGTTTTTCTCACATTGCATATAATATTCTTAATGCAAGCTCTCTAATATTTTTTATATTAAAAAAATTTAGATATCAGATAAAAATTCCATAGCAGGATAAGAAAGAAATGGAACAGATATGTGATGTTGAGAGACACTAACATTTCTCTTTATAGTATAATTCAAGCTATGGTAAATCTAACTAGAAGCATCGAAAAACTTCGATATGTGAAAAATTATCTCTACAAGTAAAGGAGTGAGCAAGTTAAAGAAGGTGATATTGATGTTTGGCATATTTATGGGTAAAAAAAGATGTTGATCCAACATACTATTTGAGGATATACTAAAGATGATGAGGGTAGGCTGGAGAACTTATTGTGTTGTGACAAATCACCATGCTTGGATTATAAAACTTTTGGGTGCATGCTTAAATTTTACAGCACCTATAGATGTACTGTTATATAATAATCCACATGTGCTGCCTGTTGGTATCATAACAATTCAAAGACAGTGGTGTTTGGTTGTGCTCTAGTAATTCTACGGAAGGAATTCTCTTTTATTTGGTTTAAGAATTGTTAACTGAAACAGAAGATGGAAAAAAACTAGAGACACTTGTGATAAACGGTGACAAGGCTATGATAGTGCAATTAAAGTGCTACTTTATGAAGTACGACATGGATTATATTTGTGTTATCTACGAGAAATCTGCAAACAAAGAGTAGCTCTAAATTTGCAAGTAGTTACATCAAAAGCATTAACAAATATTGTACTCTAAAAGATTTTAAAGTTGGTTGGCAAGAACTTGTGTTTTATTATGGTGTGCAACAAAAAACTGGGTAATGGGCTTGTAAAATGATAGGAAAACTACGTAGAAATACACCCACATGGATATTTCTTTCAAGGTATCTAAATAATTATTTTAGCTCATATACCTTTTGTTTATATAGTTTAACAATATTTATTCTTGGTCGACAACTTTAGGGATGCCGGCTATGCGAATAGTTTGAATAAATAAATACCCTTTAATATCTTTTCTTCCCCTCTTCACTTTATTAATCACTAACCTAAAAATAAATAAAATAAAATAGATTAGACAAAATAATATATAAAACATAAGCTAAATAATTGTTAAAAATATGTGTGAATTATGATTTAACAAATTTCTCACACTTAGACTGTGGACGTTCTTGTGCAATTCGACTTGAAAATTAGTCCCCTTTCTTATAAAGTAGCACATAATTATGAAAGTTACACTATACTAGCTTTGAAAACAGTTTAATTCAACATTTGTTAGTTTCCCCTGCACCAAGTGAAAAACTGCAAGACATTCAACTATCATCAGATAGCTTTTTCATCATCCTCACAATATCTCTTTAATAAAGTAAAACAATAATCATTCATCTCATTTAAGCATATATACATCAGTTAAGAGGTCTAAAAAGTTTAAGATATGAGAAATTGAGGTGTAATATAGCTATAGAGATAATTGAACTAGCAGAGATAGCTCTTTGAATATTGATTTGAAATTATCTTTCAAAAATTTGTTCCATGCCCTCCTTTTTTCTAAAATAACCCTCAATTCAAGCACATATTTAAGGCCCGTATAGGGTCTTACACATATAACACTCTCTGTCTCACACTCACTTCAAATAAAGGTGCTCAAGTGAACCCCTTATTCTCTTTTTTTCCCTTCTAAATCTCTATCTATTTGTATGGTGCAAGTCATTGATTGATCCAAAAAGGGTATGACTCTCCCAACATGGGTCATAAATTTAACGGGAAAAGGGGTCGACCACCTACTCCTACGGATGTTGGTAAGCTAATAATTTTTTTAATAATTAATTGTTGGCATGTTCATGTTGTAAATGGCCCTAAATGGGGTTTCTATCCCAACATAGGTTTTCTCTTCACACAAGCTGTTTAAGGAAAACAAGCGTCGTGCCACTTGAACTAACTTGTGTTGGCAAACCAGCATTTTTTTTCTCTTTTAATTGTTATTTTTATTCGCAAATTACAAGACAAGAAGAGTCATAATTTTAACAAGTTATTCTACTAATTCAATAGTCTAGGAAAACAGACAAGGTCCTTATACAGCCACTAATGCGATTATATAACCTGATAAAATAAGATGAATAGTCGTAACCATTATTTATTAAAAACACTAACTCAAACTATTCTGAATGATACTTAGCATGCTTAAAAGTTCCCACCTATAAAAGAATAATCTAAAAATTGAAAAACAAAAAAAAAAATTTAAGCAAGACAGCCTAATATAAACTAATATTCATACATTATTTTATAAGAAAGACACTAAAATGACTTTTTTTCAAAAATGAAAAATGTAGGAACTAAATGCAGGCTGAACGACAGCCCCTGCACCTAATTCATGGATTATCGCTAGTGCATGAAAAATAATGAAAATAATAAAGATAAAATAGAATTAAATGTAAGCTACCCTAAAAACGTTTGGTTCACTCCTAGCCAGTGCCTTTTTTTTTAATTGTCTTTGGCCCGACACCATTGCAGCGGATGTATCCTCTAACTGGATGTCATGCACTAGGCATATTTGATCTTTGTAGATTACTGAATTGTCATAGGCTTCTACACGAATCTCTTCTAATTCCTGCAATTGAAATTTATGCTGCTTCCCTGCCAAATCATAATCTAGATTACACTGCTTAACAGCCCTAACTCTACAGGGAAATGACATGGTGTTCCAAAGACTAACCTATAAGCTAACATACCTATAGGGATCTTGTATGCTGTCCTATAATCTTAGAGAGCTTCATCTAATCTAAGGCTCCAATCTTTTCTGACCAACCTAACAACTTTTTCTAATATGCCCTTGGTCTCGGTATTGGTGTCTTCTAATGTTTCACTATGTTCTCTAAGCACCGTAACAAGTTTATCCTCTTATTCAAGTGAAAGTGCATTAGAGATCATAGCAGGTAAGGTCTTATTATCCTCTAAATAAGCATTTTTAAGATTCGAAAGTAATCGTTTTAGTTTTAGTTTTGGGGGTGACATGCGAGGGGGTTGCAACTGAGAGAGGAATGTTGATCTCTTCCTTGCTATTTGTTTCTAAAATTTCTTAGTGTGTCTCATTTACCTTAGGCATGCTCTCTTAGTCTATTAGGAAAATATGGTAATAGCTTGTAAGGTTCCTTCTTATTCTTACAAACTTCCTTAGCATTAGGGTGGGTACTTGGTTTTGATTAGGTTTAGGCTTATTGACCTCTATTTCTTACTTTACCTATCTATTATTCTTAGGTTCCTTCATTTACTTCCCACTCCTAAGTGTCATGGAACTCGCATTTTCCTTTGGGTCCTAGAAATGTTGAGATAACAACCTATGTTGCATTTAGGCCTGTAGGTTATTAACTATGGTATCAACAACAGTTCATCTCTCAAAGACCTATTTAAGAGTCGTATCCATGTCCTGAGACCTAGTGTGAATTTCCTTTATCAGGTTATCCATGTTTTTATAACTTGATTTAAAAGGAAATCTATTCCATCTTAAGTAGATAGTTGATGCATAGTTAGCCCAAAAGCTGGGGGGTTCATTCCTAATTTTACACCTAAGGCTAAGGTGGTCTCTCCATTCTTCACTATAAGTTTTGAAGTATAGGTCATACTTCCCTTGACCTTGTTTAGAGAACACATCATTCACATCCCCCCTTGGAGTGTAGGGCACACATTAGTAGGATGTCCCTCTAAATAGCAAAAATCACACACAGTACTTCTTTCTGAACTTCTCCTATGATAAGTTGGTTCAACATGGCAATGATCTGAGAAAATTGGGCCTCTATAGATGGACTTGAACTTAGCTCATTAACCTTCCTAAATTGGGTTCCCTAGTTTTAAAATTTTGAGTGTTTTGGGCATATTATTAAACAATTCTCTAGCCTGAGCCGAAATCTTATTAACCAAAGCCCCACCTACTAGCAGCATCTATTATATTTCTGTTTGTAGGCAATAAACCCTTATAAAAACATTGGATCAATAATTATTTAGAAATTTGATGTTAGGGATAAATAGCACATAATTTATTGAATTGTTCTCAATATTCATAAAAAGTGTCCCTAGTCATTTGTGTAATGCCACATATTAACCAAAGCCCTCGCCCACTAGCAGAATGTTTTATGAACTTGAGTCCACGTATTGGATGTTGCATGGGGGCAAACAATACAGCTAATCTTTGGCTTCATCCTGGAGTGAAAAAGGAAAGGCTTTCAACTTAATTTGGTGTTAGGCAAATCCCTTAGGCTGTATGGTTGACCATGTATTAATGAATTTATTAATATGATGATATCGTGTCCTCACTAGATAGTGTAAGGACCCTCGTACCCCATGGAACCTATCTCGGGGTTGTGGTCCCCCATGAATGGTCGAACTTATTTGCTAGGTATTTTATTTATCATTTTTGAATCAGATTTATTTTATTGCTTTTTTTTGAAAATAGAATAGACTGCTAAACTATAGGTTCTACCTAGAGAACCAGGTCTTGGCCCTGATCTAGGAACTCGGGTAGAGTCTTGGGCCAAAACTAGGTTCAATCTTCTAGGCTAGATGCTGGCAGTAACGCCAGCCTGACCTAAGAATTAGAGAATAATACTCGATCTAGGAACCCAGTCGGGTCCCTAGACCAGAGCTAAGCTCTAGATTTTGGTGACAATGTAACTGTCAAGATCCGGACCAGCTGCTTGCCCAATCTAGAAGTAAGGAAAAGTAAAATAAATGGAAAGAATAAGAAAAGCATGAAACTTTAATTAATGGAGTTGCCAAAGAGTTTTAGGGAAAGCTTACAAAGCACGACGACTTCTCGAAGCGGACCATAAACCAATGGGGACAAGAAAAGGGCCAACTGATCCACTAAAAAAAAGTTTTTGAAAGGACCCTGAGTAATCCCTAGTCTGGGGAACACCTTGACTGCATGTGCTCAAACAAAGATCAAGACTCCAGAGCAATGGTATGGTGATGTGATAGGATGCATCATACTGCCAGTCATCACTTACGATCTTTACTATTCAATATAGGAAACTAGATCTTAATTATACTATCACACAATCATGCAGCACATTGGCATCAATCATATTAAATAACGCAAAAAGGTATAATTTTTAATCTGACAAAATTCCAAAATAAAAAATAATTACAGCGAGCAAGGAGCTACTTAGAGATTACATCTTTGACAATTTGAAATCAAAAAAATCCTAAAAAGAGATGAAGCAAAAGTCTAGAGAGAGGATGGAGAAACCTCAGGATAACCCACCTATTTTACTAGGAACTAGCAAGGTAACGCCTCTTTAATGATCAATCCGATATCTCCTTCTCAATGCTCCCAATATATCAGTCACGTTTTGCCTCTTTAATTCCTAGTACTATTCGATTAGAAATCTCTCGTAATTTTTTGTTTCTCTCTTATTTTTGGTGCTTAGCTAATGCTAAACTAATGCCTTTGATCCCTTGGGTAACCCCCCTTTTTATAGCGGTTGATGGGATAGTCTGAATTAGTTTAGAGAAAAAAGACTTATTCCTAGTCTTATTAAGCTTAATCTAAATGGGTACACTAATTCAACCAAGAATATGATTAACTAGATATGGTGAACTAATCATCCTAGGATTGAGATTAATTAATCCCTCTTACACAAACACCAGCTTAGAGTGCAAGAAAATAAAGAACTCGGCCGGGTTCCTGTTAAGTTAACCAACCTGGTTTCCTTGCTTGGATCAGGCCTATTGGGCTAATTCCCAATGTGTACTTGTTAGAATGTATAACGTTTTGATGATAACAAATCCAAGTGTTGTTGTTGTTGCTCCAAACAGGCTTTCCAAACAGGACCTTACTGTTGTTCTCAATGTATTAAAACTGCTTGACTAATGGTTTATCAAGAACAGGTACTCAAGACAGCAATGTAAGAACACCCGTGAGGAACAGGTCCTATGAGGTGTTCTGAAGCATATCCTGTGAAGTGTTTGAAACATAAGATATAAAGTGCAGCTGTGACAAACAGGTTCTGTGAAGTGTTTGCAGTAAAGTCGTTCTATCAGATGACTAGTGGTTACAACAAGATGTCTTGATTTGATTTGATTTTATATTTTT
>NCQV01151957.1:0-18488 GCA_002740545.1 Lophocereus schottii
TATATATATATATATATATATGCATATATATATATATATGTATATATACATACGTACATATATATATATATGTATATGTATATATGTATATATAATTAACCTAATTTTCCTTATTATAGGAGATCACCGACTTTCAAAGTCTAGGACATCTTTGCATAAGAGATGACCAACATTTTTTTTATGCTATGTTCCTTGCCATAGAATCGCATAAGTAAATCTCATTTAACGAACACATGTGCAAATGCCAAATTTATGCATATAATCAGAGTATCATAAAATCTGTTTTAATGTTGATTCAAGTTGCACAAATTTTATAGCATTGACAAGGGTGCGAATCTGACAACATTTTCAATGTACTTGATAATGTGAGTTCAAGGTAGTCAAACTTCTATTCTTGAGATTTCGGACAGTTAGTTACCTAGTGATCTTGTTGAACAAATTCGTTGAGGCCAAATAAGCATATAGATAAAGTTTAGAGAATTATTTAAACAAGTTCTCATGACCCGTTTTAGATTGCAACAAATGTTCTTGAAGTCAAAACTCTTATTGCCGTGTGTATCACATTTTCACATCACATTGAGGTGATTCTTCAATCTCCTTTTTTTTTTTAAATAAAAGGAAACATTTGTCTATTTTTTGGCTTAGAAGGACATAAAAGACTAACCCAAAAGATATGCTCCCCTTAAATTTAGCAATGCATATGAATAATCTACTATATGCTCTTCTTCATTCAAGTAACCATTTAAAATGCACATTTCATATAACTTAATACCCATAAAAGGATACAAATGCTAGAAACATTCTAATGCCTTTTAATCTAGCAAATTGGACGAATGTTTCATCATAGCTAATAGTTTCTTCTTAGTTATACCTCTTTGCCACAACTTCAGCATTGTTCCTAACCACATTTCGAAACTCATCTAGTTAGTTTCTAAATATCTATTTGGTTCCAATAACTGGATAGTTCTTAGGTCGGTTGGTCAAGGATCAAAATTAGTTTCTTTTAAAATGGTTAAATTCTTCTTACCTAGTGAGTCCATTCAGGGTCTATTAGAGCTTTTTGAGGGCTCTTAGGTTCTATGAGAGACATAAATGCACATAAAGCAAATGAATTTCTAAGAGAAGAGCGAGTCATTAAACTTGACTTGATATTTGAGATAATATTAATCCTTGGATGATGTACAAGGAATCTATAAGCTCTTTTCGCTCTTGAAAATTCAAATGTGCCCTTTTTTATTGTCTTTCTTCTTGCCTTGCTTTAGAGTATTTAGATCTCACATCTTCAAAGGCGTCTGTGTCATCTGGTTGATTCTCGGTACCTTCAGATAGAATCTAAGCAGTTGCTTTGATGGACTCAGAGTTGTCTTCTTTTTCATCATCATGTTTACTCAGCTTGAGATCCTAAAAGGAAGCTGAGCTTATACTTCTATTATTGTTTGCACCAAACACCATGTGGATGCTTTCTTCAGTCACCTATGCTCTTCTGTTGTAGACTCTATAAGCCTTGATTTGCTAAGACTATCCAACAAAGATACCTTCATCACTTCTTGCATCAAACTTTTTAAGGTTTTCCACATCATTGTTGTGTATGAAACACTTGCAGCCAAATGCCTTAAAGTATGAAATTTTTAGTTCAAGTAATTTATACGGGGTTTCTTTAGGATGGTTCGATCAAGAATATGCTAAGAACATAGTTAGCAGTGTTCATAGCTTCAGCTCAGGAGCACTTTAAAAGATCATTTTCGCATAATGGTATTCTAGCCATGTCCTCTAAGGTTCTATTCTTTCTTTCAACAATCTCATTCTATTGGGAAGTCCTAAGTGTTGAGAAGTTCTACGATATTCAAAGCTAATCATGGTATTTAATAAGTTCTTCTTTGAACTTAGTTTGATGATCACATCTTACAACTTAAACATATAGTCCTTGATGTTCTGTACCTATGTACAATACTTTAAAAGTGTCTGTTTTCTCATTCAAGAAGAACACCTAGGTAAATTAGGAATAATAATCAACAATAATAAATACATATTTGCTATCACCTAGACTTCTCAACCTGATAGGACCACACATAATCTAAGTACAGGAGGTTAAGGTACCTTGAGGTCGAAATAATTTTTATGGGCTTAAATAGCTCTAGCTTGTTTGCCTTTTGCAAATGCACTGCAAAATTGATCTTTACCATACTCATGTTTTGGAAGACCTGTTAACATATCATGCTTAGACAATTTTTCAATCATATGTATACTAGCATGACCTAATCATTCATACGACAACCATGCATCATCATTGACAACTTTAAAACATGAAAGATTTTTGGAATCATCATGATCAAGGTTAATAGCACGTACATTTCCTACTCTTCAACCAAACAAAGCAATTATTCTAGTTTTAAGGCTGGAGACATCACGTTTAGCAAAGTTCAATGCTACTTTATTTCCTTTATTATATAATTGAGAAATGATAGGCAGATTGAATTTAAAATCATTAACTAAATAAATATTCTCAATTGAGTTAAAGGGATCTTTACTACCTTTCCAACTCTAATGATATTACCATGCTTTTCATTTCTATAGGCTACTTTGTTTCAGTGTGATTCTTTAAGTTATGTAAACACTATAGCATTTCTACTCATGTGGCTTGAGCATCCATTATCAAAATACTATAGATCAGTGTTTGTCTAAAAGCATACCTGCAAAGTACATATTAGAATCTTTATATTTCCTTTGACATGAAATTGTGCAGAATCTGTTATAATGTTCAAAGGTCTTTTACCTGTAGGTACCCAACCCTGAATAACTTTGGGATTATTGTGGGTGTGACTTTTAGGATGTACGAAGTTTCTCTACTACTAGCTCTGAGTAAAGGTACTTTGGTATGCCTTCCTCATTCTTGAACGACTAGAGGTTTTTTAAAAAGTATTTTCATGGTGCCTCGAACACTCCAATCTTCACGAGTGTGTAGCAAAGAAGTTTTAGTATGATTTGCTCTTACTGCTGGACACAATATAAAATCTAAGTAATTTCTCTAAGTTTTCTTGTGCTTTGGTGAGTTTTAAAAAGGGCTTATGAAAATCCTCACATATGTTTTTGAATTTTCAATTTCAATTTAGCTTCATGAATGTTGTTGTTAGCTTAAAGTTGAGTTTGAAAATATGCTCATTTTTAATTTTCCACCTTCACATATCTTCTTTGAGAGTTTCAACCTCTTTTTTAGAATCATTCAACTTCTTATAAAATTAATCACAGAGTTCCTAAAAATGTCTGTTTTCATCCTTTAAAAACTACGGGCATTTTTTTTAGTAAGAATAAGGACATTCATCTTAGAAACTCGTTTTCTCATATTTTAGAAAAGTACTTTCTTTATTACAGGACCTAATCTTAGAGAGACAATCTTCCTCATCTTTCATGCCACGTATGATAATCTCCACTAAATCATCTCTACACATTTTAGAAAAGATACACTTTACCTGCTAAGTGGATGTGCCCTCAGCTTCCTTGAGTATTGATTTGCAGTAGTCTGAAAATTTATACTTGCTTTCTTATTCCTTTCCTTTTGCCATGAAGCACAACTTGGTGATATCATCTTCTTCACCCCTATGGTCATTAGAGTCACTGAAACTCTTGTAGCTGACATGGTCTTTTTGCCTTTGCCCTTAGGTTTCTTCTTTTAGGCCTTCCTTTTTCAAGGACTGGCATCTTTTCATTATATATCCTAGTTGGCCACAACCAGGGCAGACAATTTTGTTAGTATAACATTGTGTGAGTTTTATACCTTGTTGCCTTTTGAGGATGATCATCTCTAGAGTTTATGAAGTTAAAATTCTTTTTCTTGAGCATTTTATGTAATCCTATGGCTAACAGGGCAATCCCATCCTCTAATGATTCAGATTCTGCATCACCTTGACTTTTAGGGTCCTTGATTGTTGCTTTCAATGCCACTCTATTTGAGGTTTGTTATTTCTCTTTCTAGAGTGGATCTTATATGTCAAGAGTTTCAAGGACTTTAGGTTTTGAGCCTCTTCAATAATTGTGACCTTAGCTCCTCATTTATTTCTTGGGAGAATTCTTAGTAATTTCTCACCATCTCTTCAATGGAGTTGATTTTTCCCAAAAATTTGAGGCTGTTTACATGCCACTGAATCTGATATATGTCTCCTTAACATATTTTTGCCAAAAATTTGAGGGTGTTTACAATGCAGTGAATCTGATATATATCTCCTTAACATCTTTATTAGGTAGTATCTCAAAAAGTTCAGTTGGTGTACGTAGATGTTTATATTTGATTCTTTGACTTGATTTGTTCTTTCATATGCGACCAATGAGATATCCCACAGTTCTTTAGTTGTTTCACAAGTAGAAATTCTATTAAGCGCATTACAATCTGAAGCACAATATAAAGGATTGATTGACTGGCAGTTTCTTTACACTCACTAATGTTCTTCTAGGGAGTGCTAGTCAATAGGCTTCTCTACTACTCATTGCCAACATTGTGTACAATTCGGATTAGAGTCTTTGGCATAACATTCCATAGCATGTATTCTTGATCCCTAGCCAAATTTACTTATGCATCCTCCAATAAGCAAAGTTTGGTCCACATAAAAAAGGAGGTCTAGACACATATCTACCTTGATGATTTAAACCGTTCCTAGAAAAGATGTAGATTTTTACTCAGTCAACAATTAAGCCACCAAAGGTAAGACTACCTTTAACACCAATTGTTAGTCCCAAGTTACTAAGTCACCCTAGAGGAGAGGTGGATAGAGTGATCACAAATAATTGCAAATTAAACCTCAAACATAGAGGATAGAAGATGCAGCAAACTCAAGTACACTCAGCAATAAAATTAGGGACACTAAAATTATAGATCAAGGGAGCCGAATAGAGTAGAAGCATAGCAAAAAGTAAAGCATGCAATGTTTTTTAACGAGGTTCAACCCTCCAACTAATTATATCCTCCCCTAAGGTTCTTTCCTTAGTATTCAAGCATATTGTATTAATCTGCTCTAAATTTACACGATTGACAAGCATATATCCAAGGATCTTGACTACTACACACACTTCAAGAACTCTCTTAAAGTGATTTCTCCTAAAGTCTCAACTTAGGAAGGATGACACTCTTTGTCAACACTCTTGTCTATTAGTAAAATTCTCATAACCCTCTTACCTCATGAGAAATCTCGAATGTGTGTCCAAAAATTACAATGATTTTGAAGTTAATCACTCAAGAGTACAATATTGATTAAACTATGATTTGAACTCTTTGTGCTTGTGTGCTGCGTATTCTTTTTCTTCTTTAAGAAGATCTCTATTTATAAGCAATGAGAATGAGATTGCTAGATGATGCCATCCATTGGATGTTTTAGGATTTTCCCTTGAATGTTTCTCTAAAATGGTTACCAGCAGGTTCAAGCCTTGACATCCATTTGCTTTTCTAACAATTGGTCAGCAAGGTTTTAATGTCTTCCGACTTGGAGAGATGGCTCTTCAGCCTTCAATTAATGTATTATACATTTTATTCCTATTTTGATAAGGCAGCTATTCTTTCAAGCACTGATGTTGACCTCTTCCATGTTTGATATAATTGACCTACAACATCCTTTTCAATAAAAGTACTATTTGGGTCTCCCTGATTTGGGATGATTTTGAAAATGTTTTCTTAAATTTCTCAAAGATAGCTAGGTGTCATAATAATAAAACCACACAGTTAATCTTACATCTTAAAGTTGTTCGTAATTAAATCACAAGAGTACTTGATTAATTAAGTTATAATAACTTAATTGACTAAATTTTCCTTATTGTGGTAAATCGCTGATTTTTTAAAGTCTAGCATATATAGATAAACTTTGTATAAGAGATGCCCAATCCTTGGTACAATAATTTGTGCTATATTCCTTGCTATGGAATCAGATAAGAAGAGATAAATCTCATTCAACACACACATATGCAAATTACAGAATTTTGCAAGTAATTAGAGTAGCATACAATTGATTTAATCTTAATTTAAGTTACACCAATTTTATGACTCTGATAAGGATCCCAATTTGACAAGCCTATCAATATTATTGATAATATGAGTTTAAGGTAGCCAAACTTCTAGCTTGAAGCCTTAGTTACTCATTGACTTTGTTGAACAAATTCCTTGTGATCAATTAAGCATATTGATCAATTTCAGGCAAGTATTCGAACAAGATTTTATACAGCCCTTTTTAGATTGTAGAAAGTGTCTTGAAGTTAAAACTCATGCTATCATGAATATCATATTTTCACATTATGTTGAGATCATTCTTCAGAGCATCTTATAAATGATATCACTTGACTTCCTTCACTCAATGAATGTGTTCAAATATATCTTTTAGGTGAGATGAATGTATAAGTAGTTCAATTATTGTTGATCAACTAAGCCATTGCACAAGCATATTTTAGCTATATGGGGAAGGTTAATGGGTAACTGACTACGTAAAGCTTCAAAGCTAGAAGTTCAACTACCTTAAACTCATATTATCAATGACATTAATAGGCTTGTGTAACTGGCTTCCTAACGCTTCAAATCTAGAAGCTTAACTACCTTAAACTCATATTATCAATGACATTGATAGGCAAGTGTCAGCGACTCTAATGTATGGTAAGGTTAGGCTACTTAAAGCACTGCCCAAAGCAAAATAAAATGTGAATGCGTCTAATTTGGTCAATCATATAATGATATTAATCAATGTAAGTATATTAGCATAGATCATTCTAGAGCCACATATGGAAGGTATATGTCAAAGTCATTTTACTCATGTCATATGACAAGGTTTAATTAGAGTACAAGATCACATGACCAAGTCAATTGCTTTGTTATCATCAAAATCAATATCTTCTCGGATTCAAAAATCTCCCTTTTTGATGATGATAAATGATTGACGAATAATGCATGTAAGCATTTCTTCTTATCCAGCTTAACATTCATATATTTCTCCCTTTGTCATCGTAAAAAATGAATAGGGATGAAAAATATGACAAGTATATCATAGTGCAAATACGATGCTTAGCTCCCTATTAATATAACATCCATAAATGCCATAATTAGGGATCATATGCTAACTCTCATGAACAAGTAATAGATCATCAAGGCTAATAGCGACCAACTATAAGAACCAATGGCTTATTGGTATAGATTTCTCATAAGAAACATTCATAGAGTCATGTCAATATAACTAACAAGAATCAACCATTATGCCTCTTTCAAAACACAACATGTAATAGTATCATGCAATAACAACATACTTAGAATAGCATAGGACTCAAGATAATTACATCATATGTTGGCACTATAAAAAAAATGATTATAAAGAACATATGATCGTGTTTCATGGACATATAACCACTAAATTAAGAAACCTTAATTGAGCAAGCTTTGTCTAAATGTATTCATCAACATGAATTATCCTTTTTAACATGACATGATACACAATACTCACAAAAGGTTGCGTGAGTATTATTATCTAAGGATATCCATTCAAGTAAAATAAAATGAGCATGTATTCACAAATATTTAAGAGATCATATCATATGAGCATTCAGAGAACAAAGATTAGTAGATTAAATAGAAACTATATCTCTGATGGGGACTCCAACATATGATGATGAGAGTCATTGCTAGTGGACACTTTGATTTGAATTAATCAAAATTGTTGGCATGTCTCCAATTCCATACTTATGTGTCCTTTCTCATTTTTAAACACCCTAAATCAAAGGAGATCACATGCTCTAATCTTGCTTTACTACACTTTACATTTACTCCCCTTATGCCTTTCCAATTATGTAATATTCTACTTTATACTTCATCAATCTTCTTTTTTGCCTCTTAGCAAACATGGAGTAGTATGATAAAGATAAAGTTTGGGCAAAATAATTTTTCAAAAACATTTTATAATAATTTAAATCCATTTATGTCATTTAAATCAAATGAGCTATATGATCCACAGCATGACCCCATAACAATCTAAGGAACCTTCCTTCTAAAGACATAGTAACCATGGCTGTTCAACTCATTAAAAACATCCACATTATTAAAATGTTCATGATAAGATAGATCGATGAAGAGACACATAGAGCTAGATGGAATGGAATGAAGTAAAAATGATCAAATTATCGTTTGAGAGCATCTAGAGTGGGCAGAGCAGTAGAATAGGTGTTGGCATAGCTAGGAGTACCTTCTTGTTCTTTGAATCCTTCTTCCTTCTAAATCTTTATTTTCTTAGTAATGCCTCAATGTGAATCAATAGAGTGTTGATCAATTCTTTATAATCCCTAACTGTATAATTAAACTTCCTAGTCATCAAAGTCAATCTCTTTACTTCTAAAATTAGAATTGTAATTAGAGTATCAATTACCTTACTTCTTCCTTGGAATTCCAGCACATAAGGTTCATCAAACTTCTTCTCTATCTTCAGTTTATTAGTGCCATTAATGAGAGATGCAAAAACTAGTTGCATGAGTTCCTCAGTTACATTGACATTGGATGTTATTTTGTCTTGTTCATTTCCACCTCCCATCATTTTTATCATGAGATGATTTTCTGGAGTAGTTATCACTTTCTTCCATGATATTCTTTCTCCGTTTTCAAAAGGAAGATTTAGACTTGGAAGAAGAAAGTACTTTTGAGGGAATTTTAGAGGTTAGGGTTAGGCTCTTATTCTTTCTAAAGGGAGAAGGTAGATGTAATGAGAGAAGTACATGAAGTGAATAACAACTTATGTCTTGTGCTCATCCAAAGGTGTGTCAACTTATTGCATCAATGCCCACTTTTTCATCACTGACCAACTATTAGTGTTTGTGATGGCCCTGACGTTAACATTACGTGAGAGATTGATGATCCTTCTTTGATATTGTGACTTTGAGATTTAGTTAAAGTAATCATTTCCTATATCTACTAGATTAACCTCGTTAGATCTAAGAGAGGGATCCCTCTCAATTTATGCATCTAGTTTAAACATACAAATGTCTTAATAAATGAGTAAGGATTACAAAACTTATAATGTAAATCATATGGCTTATTCATATAGCCAATCATGAATAGTCATAAGAATTTTATAACTACATATGGTGTTAGAACTCTCAAAATCCCACCTTAAGTTGGGGTCCTTAAAGTAATTCATTAAACCTATCAAGCATTGTATGTCATATCCTATTGCCAGGAATGGTTAGTTTGGTTTCAATGAAAGACAATTGGACTAAATCAGAGCGAAGTTAGAGTAATCCATGTTAACAATATGTTAGAATGCTGAAAGTCACACATTTGTCAAATCCTCTAATGGAAATGAATCAATACTTGAAATAGATAATTAAGAAATAAGTCAAGCTACCCTCTAACCTTCTAAAGCCTTAGCACTAAGGATGAGATTAAAGGGTTGGACTCAAATCACCAGCATCTTTTTCAAATTTTGCAGAAAACATCAAGCTTCAAGCTCGTAGACCATTCAATAGGTCTGAATTTTCATGGAGATAATTGGGTCTAAAATACCCAATTGGCAGAGGATTAGCTATTACATTAGTGGGGCAAATGGGCTAATAGGGGGCTCCTAAATTATCTTAGAAAAATAAATTAAGATGCTCAAGATAATTATAATCAAGATGAGTTGCATTTTCTAAGATTCTTCGTCCATCTTCTACAAAGCTTTGAGAAGGATCTGCGTCACCAATGGAGGAATTGCCACTTGGAAAATCTTCCCTTGTGTGTGTAGAATCACGTCACGCTAATTAATCTTCAAGATCGCAGCTTTATTCTCCTTAATGAAGCCCATAATCAAAACTGTACGTTCTCTAGCCCAAGATTGGCCCTTGCTTAATTAATAGTCCATAACTTTCTCAATACTTGGAGTTTAAACATGATTTAAGGCTTGTTGGAAAATAGAATTCTGCTTTCCATCCATGTATAGTTTACAAAAATTGGAGCCCATTTTCTTGGTCGAAATTGAGCTAGAAGTGAGCTAAAGTATTCTGTCAAGAAACTGAAAATGAGATAATGAGGTGATTTGAGAGGATAGAGTAGGTAGTCTCCTTATTTAAGGCTACTAATTTCCCAACCACCTTTCCTAAGCTTACTTGGGCCTCTTCAAGGGTTCCAAGTCAACATTGACCTAGGAGGACCTAGTCCTTAACCTAGAGTCAATATTGAGCCTACTTAATTCAAGGCCCTTGCTTGTGAAAGTAGGTCCAAACTTAAAGTGTTCTCCGCATCAACCCCACCCCCTTGAAAAGAATTTACCCTAAAATCTTCATTGTGTTGCTCATCATCTTCAAGTTATGAAGTGAGATTCCAAACATTAAAGGCGATAGATATTTGTATGTCTCCTAGAAGCTCTATTTTATAAGCATTCTCCCCCATCTTTTACACCATCTTATACGAACCATCTTCTCTTGCAATGAGCTTATTCTTCCTCCCTGAACGGAACCTTTCTTTCTTTAAGTGTAACCACATAAGATTACTCAGTTTGAACTCAAGATGTGGGTGGTTCTTATTGGCTTTATACTTGTATTGGTTATTTTGCGCCCTCACTTGTTCATGTAGCCTCTTTACATCCTTAGCTTTTGCTTCGGCCTCAAAACACATCTTAGATTCTTGAGGAATATGAATGAGATCAATGGGAGTAATGGGGTTAAGGCCATAGGACACTTCAAGGAAGGAATAAAAGGTGGCATAGGAAGGAGCCCTATTGTAGGTGAATTCGACACGAGCAAGCTTGACATCCCAGTCCCTCCAACTCTTACTCATCGTACCCTTTAATAAGGTTGTGAGTGTTTTATTTGTTGCCTCCATTTATCCATCAGTTTGAGTATGATAGGTGGTGCTAATGAGCAACCTAGGCCCCATGAGTCTCCATAGAGATCTCTAAAAGTGAAATAGAAATTTGGTGTCCCTATCCAACATGATGGTTCTTGAAATTCTATGGAGCCTTACAATTTCTTTAAAGAAGATGTTCGTAATGTAGGTAGTATCATCATTCTTGTGGCATTTAATAAAGTGAGCCATCATGAAGAATCGATCAACTACTACCATGATGGCATCTTTTCCCTGTGGTGTTCTTAGGAGGGCCATAATGATGTTTATGCTAATGTTGTCCAAAGGCCTTGTAGGGACTGGAAGAGGAGTGTAGAGGCCTTGATGGAAGTGACTCTTAGCCATGTGATAAATGTTGTACCTTGTGATTACCCTATGAATATCCCCTTCCATCTTAGGTGACTAAAAATTCTCCTTGAGTATTTCAAGGGTCTTGCTAATATAAAAATGACCAACTAAGGCTCTTTCATAAGCCTCCTTGACAATCAAGTCCCTTAGAGAACTTTTGAGGATGCAAAGCTTATTTCCCTTAAAGAGGAAACCATCTTGTAAAGTGAAAGAACTAAAGATAGAAGGATTCTCCACCACTTTCTTCAAGTCCTCATCTTCATTTTACAGAGCTTTGATGGAATGAAATCCAGGATTACCTTAGCCTCTAAGACCAAAAGGAGAGCATATCTTCTTAGCACGGCATCAGCCACAACATTCTCTGTCCTACTCTTGTGCTTATAAGAGAAGGTGAAAGATTGAAGGAACTCAACCCACTTGGCATGCCTTGTGTTCAACTTGTGTTGACCATTAATGTAGGACAAAGCTTTATGATTGGAATTGAGCACAAAGGGCTTGGGCTTAAGGTAATGAATCAAATGTTCCAAGGGTCTAACGATGGTATAAAATTCCTTGTCGTAAGTGGAGTAGTTGATCCTTGAACCACTAGAGGGCGCTTGGCTTGAGTGAAAACCACGCCAATTCCAATGCCATTAGCATCACACTCAACTTCAACTAGGAGATCAAAGTTGGGAAGAGCTAAGAGAGAACCCAAGCAAAGCCTATCCTTGATCATTTCAAAGGCCCTCTGGGCAATCTTTGTCCACTCAAAGCTTCCTTTTTTCATGCATTCAGTCAAGGGAGCTATAATAGAGCTGAAGTCTTCGATGAATTAGCGGTAAAAAGAGGTCAACCCATGGAAGTTTCATACTTCCATGATAGGGGTGGGAGTAAGCCAACTCTTGATAGCCTTAACATAAGATTTATCAACTTGAATTCCCTTACTTAACACAACATAGCCAAGAAAGATGACTTTGAGGAGTGAATAATTTGCACTTCTTTAGCTTAGCATATAACGTTTGTTGCCTCAATACTTAGAACACTTGAGGAAGATGCTCTACATGAGATGCCTGATCATGACTATACATCAAAATATCATTAAAATACACTCAACAAACTTCCCAATGAATGGTCCTAAGACTTCATACGTGAGCCTCATGAAAGTACTAGGCGCATTAGATAGCCCAAAAGCCATCACAAGCCACTCATACAACCTATGCTTGATCTTAAAGGTGGTTTTTCACTCATCTCCTTCTTTCATTCTAATTTGGTGATAGCCACTTCGCAGGTCAATTTCGAAAAAGACCTTAGACCCATGCACCTCATCAAGCATATCATCCAATCGAGGAATAGGAATTGATACTTGTTGGTGATGTAGTTTATGGCCCTAAAATCAACACACATAAGCCAAGTGACATGGTTCTTAGGTACCAAATGGGTTGGAACCAAACATAGACTCAAGCTTTCCCTAATGTACCCACAGTCAAGCAACTCTTGGACCTGTTGTTGAAGCACTTTTGACTTATTAGGATTGCACTTATAGGCCATCTTGTTCGAAAAAGGAGCACCTGATAGGAGATCAATTTGGTGCTTAATTTCTCTCAAAGGAGGGAGCCCTAGGTGTAAATCATTAGAGGATACATCTCCAAACTCTCTCAAGAGTGATTGAGCTAGGGGATACATGGGTTTCACTCCCTCACATGTAGTTGATTCTACCATAAGTAAGGTAAATAAATGCTTGCTCTTACCGATGACTCTCTCCACCTGTGTTTCACTCATAAATAGGCTTTTCTCACTTCCCTCCCTGATTTAGATTTGTGGGGTTTCGGTAGAGGTACTGGTGTCAAAGCAAGATTACGAGGTTTGTGTTTAAATGCATATAATTGGCATGCCCATCTTAAATTACATGATTATAAAATAACCAAGGCCTATCAAGTAATAAGTGACATGCATCCATAGGAAGGACATCACATAGTACCTCACCGCAATATGCACAAACTGAAAATGTAATAAGAGCTTGCTTAGAAACAGTTACCTCGCTTCCTTGCCTGAGCATTTGAAGAGAATAAGGGGTGGGATATACCTTTGTGGGTAATTGAAGCTTGTCAATGAGTGTTGTGGAAGTTACATTGGTGCAACTTCCTCCATCGATAATGAGCTCACATACCTTACCTCCAATAGTGTATCAGGTATGAAAGATTTACTCCCTTTAGCCTGGCTAAAAGGAGCCTTTTAGATATGGAATGCTCTTTGAATTACCAAGAGTTCACCCACATCCTGAGTAATAAAAGTTTGGTCCTTATCCTTGGCTTCTTTCTCACTAGTTACTTCCTCAATAGCTTGAATTTCTTCCACTTCTCTAGTGATAAGATTTTTTTGAGTTGGGGCAATCTGCTTGAAAGTGTCCATAACCATGGTATTTGAAATACTTTTTACACTCCCATCTCTTTGGTGGTTCACTAGCAATCCCTTTGCCATTGTCAAGAGCTTTGACGGGTGTAGTGATAGTGATAGCTTTGTTAGGGGAAGAGTAACCCTCGGGGGGGTACTCTAATGGCGAATAGAGGACGTGGTTTGAAAGAGTTTTTGACCCTTAAGTTACTTCTCAACCTTGGTATCTAGGTGACATACATCATCAAAGGATAAGTAAGGTTGTAGATCCACCTTATTACCAATGCTAGGAGATAATCCTTTAGTAAATCTAGCAATCTTGAGTTCGGGTTCTTCATCCAAGCCAACTCTCATTTGGAGTTGTTCAAACACCGTAATGTACTCTTCTAGCTTTAGATTCACTTGGTTAAAAGAGGTGATCTTGAGATAGAGCTGTTCTTTAAAAGAAAGGGGGTAGGAATTTCTTATCCATATGCTTTTTGAGTTTGGACCAAGTTTTGATGTTGGACTTAGCTTCTCTAGCCCTACTCTTCTTCAAGTGCTCATACCATAGTGAAGTATACCCCTTCAATTTAAGAATGACTAACTTGAAGGCCTTTTTATCATCACAATCTTTGTGTTCAAAGATCCTTTCAGTGGCAAGACAGCTTTCCAGGTTAAGATTGCCATCAAATTCTGGTGCATCCACCTTGAGATCCTCAAGGTCATCCCTTGGATGCCTTCTTCATCTAGGCCTTCCTTCCCTACCATCAAAGTCTTCATGAGAGGAAGAGTATCGATGATAGTAGGGCGAACATCATACCCTCTTTAGTAAGGGTTTCGTTATGCAGGTTCCCTTATCTGTCTAACCCCTTGAGTGAGCTTCCTCACTTGTTCATGAAGCTCTACAAGCACTTGACCTATGTCACAAGCTTGCTCAAGACAAATGTTCTTGGGGTGAGAGGCATCTTCACCACTAGCAATAGTGGCAGTTGGTAAGGTGAAAAGAGGAGAAAAGAGAGGAACGAGCATGCTGGAGAGGCTTAAGCAAGAAAACAGTGAAAAAGATAGGGCACGGTCGTGCTTAAGGACATGAGGGGGGTTGTCCTAGATCTCTAGAATAGGGAATAGGAGTGCAAGAAAAAGGCATAATCTTGTCAGTCAGCATAGGGTCGTCGTGCCAAATGTTTGCCTGGGTGTTTTTTTGACGAGCTTTTTATGAAAGCTTTTTGTGGACTTATAAGGATGTATTTAGGTTATAAATTGTGTTTGGACTATAATTAGGGTTATTTGTGGACTTAAAGAAGAGACTTAGAGAGAGAGAGAGAGAGAGAGAGAGAGAGAGGTCAAAGGTAAAATAGTAACTAAGAAGGATTAAAATCCAAATGAATCAAACACAAGATGAATAGATTTGATGCTCACCAAGATGAACTTTTTACACTGATGCCAAATAATGCATGTGGAATTTCATTTGACCAAATAAAGGTGAGAAATCTATAAATACCCAATTAGAGGGGATTGGCTGTTATATTAATCGGGCAAGTGGGCCGATGGGGCCTTGAAAACTATCCTAGAAAAATAAATCAAGATGTTTAAGATAATTACAATCAAGATGAGCTATATTTTTCAAGATTCATCCTCTATCTTCTAGAGATCTTTGAGAAGGATCTACTCTACCAATGGAGGCACCGCCACTTAGAAAATCTTTCCTTGTGTGTGTAAAATCAGCCCATGCTAATTAATCTCCAAGATCACAGTTGTATTCGCCTTAATTAAGTCCATAATCAAAACTGTACATTTTTCAGCCTTGGATCAACCCTTGCTTGGTTAACAGTCCATGCCTCTCTTAATACTTGGATTTTAAATGTGATTAAAGCTTTGTTAGAAAATATACTTCTGGGATATTCCATCCATTTATAATTTACAAAAATAAGATAATGAGGTGGTTTGGGGAGGATGGCGTAGCTAGTCTCCTTATTTAGGGCTACTAATTGTCCAAGCACCTTTTGTAAACTTAATTGGACCTCCTTGAGGGTTCTAAGTCAAAAGTTCCGTAGGAGGATCTATGATGAATGTCATATTTGCATAAGATTTTATCAGGGTTTGCAAGTTATTTTAGGGAGTAATATGCTTAATTGTATGATTTGTGCTACTATTTCTGCTATTATACATGGTGTCACTTGTTTGAGAGTATTATGTAGATTTTAATCTTGTGAACCCAAAGCATGTTGATATAATGATGATTTTGAGGTCTTGTGGATAAAAGAATGCAGCAAAAGAGGTCCAAAGACACACAATATGGATAAACCATGGCCAGAACCATGGTCCAGAGAGATCCAAGGAAAGTAGCAAGTCAAAAGAGGGAGAGCCACCATGATAGAAGGCCCCAAGGTTAGACTATGATAGGGGCCACGATCTATGGTGGCCCTTACTCCCCTAACTTTGCTAGTTTTCTTTCTGACTTTTCGATTTCCACACATGTGGACAGTTAACAGCCTTAATTCCAACGATGAAAGCCTTGTTTTTACTACTTCGTTCACATTCAATTCCATTGCACTCTTTATCATTCACCATCTAGTTAGGATTTAGATTTATATTAGAGAGAATTGAGAGCAAGTTAAAGGTGAAGATTGGCAAGGATTCCGAGTTGGGTTTGCATCTCCCTATACAAGCATGCATTGATTGAGTAATTCCTCTCCCTTCTCTTCTCTTTTCTCCTTAGATTTTTATGCTTTTTTAGATTACTATTGATTTTTATATTAAGTTTTGAATTGGTAATCTTCGAATTCAGTTGAATTCTTGTGATTTAACTAATTCTTGTTTTGATCTAAAAGTGTTTCAGATTTGGTGGGTTTATTCTATTGAATCTTAGATGTTGATTTACTGGTAGGAAACTTGATCAACGTTTTGCTTATTTTAGACATTGGTGAAGAAATGAAAGGTGAGACTAGATGTTGGAAAACTATGATTTAACTTAAGTTTGTGGGATCCTGAAAGAGACTCACCGTTTAAGAAACCCTAAAATTTGACAATCGCATTACTAATGATCTTATATTAATCAAAAACCCTTAAGAAATGGTAGTTGATTAGATTTAAGAATTCCATTCCACCTTGAAAGGGGAGCTTGATTATTCAATTATCGATTTTGGAATTACCCATTTAAAGAAATAGTGCATGCTTAATTCTTGAGTTGGAGAATTACTTAATTTGATTGAATTCCTTGATTGTTTACCTATTAGATTAGACAAGTAGCATAGTTCAATTTTATTCTCACATTTTGATTTGCTTATCCTATTTTGAGGGAATATAATTCGATAGTTTGAACTAGTCCCTGTGGGAGACGGCTTTGATTTGCTACAACGCCACTATGCACTTGTGGTCCTATCAGCCTAGCCCTTGTGCTAGAGCTAATATTAAGCCTACTTGGCTTAAGACCCTTGCTTGTGAAAGTAGGTCCAACCTTGAGGTGTGCTCTGTATCATATTCACTCTGACATTATGAATTTCAGCTTAACCCAATCCAATCAAAATGTGTCTAACTTATCTAAAACTTAGGTTATATATTTTGCTTTACAATTAATGATTCACTTTTGGACTCAGTGAAGGTGATAGAAATCTCATTCATCAAGGGAAAATATTCTCTATCTTTTTAACTATGAATCATAGCCCTTTAGAGTTGTGAACTTCGTAAAAATAAGATAAAATTTACTCAATGCAGTTTTGGCATAGTTGTTGTGATCACTCATAAGGCTATCCTTAAATTACATGCTAGGTATTTTATTAATTCTTGATGAAGGGAAAGATCACCAACAAAGTAAGCAAATCAAGTTGAAATTTAAAAAGCAATGTAACGTCATGTTGTCACTATCAATCATTTAGTACGAGTAAAGCATCCCTCATTTAGACTTGCTCAAATAGCCATTATGCAAAGTTATTAACAAGATAATGAGGAAGTTGTCATTATTTCAATGATCATATTGAATAGAGAAGACAAAAGAATTATCCCTTTTATATATAAAAAAAAAGGTGACTGAGCCGAAAAGAAAGAGATTTACAAAAGAAAGAAAGATTCATACTCTCTGAGATAAACTGTCAAAACCCCTACACAAAAATCTCTGCAAGTTAAATCAAGAGCTGAGATAAGAAGCTATTCAATGGCTATTTTATTCATATCACAGTTTAAGAAGTTCAAGGAAGATTTATAAAAAGACAAACCATGTGAAAACTAATTGTTATAACACTAGAGCAAGAATTAGAACATCGTGAGACAGAAAGCTTGTAACCCTTGTACTCAATCTTTATAACTCAAATGCTTTGTACTCGTAGTGTTTGCAAGAGCGAATAAGGGAAACTACTGCCATGCTGGTGTTGTCCTCATTGGAGTTTGAGAACTCTAGGAGTTGAGTTTGTTAGATTACCCTGAGAAAAGTCTGTCTATTAATAGGAAGCAAGTGTTCTTTCACTAAGTGGTTAGTGAGTTATTACAAAGTCCAATGTCTAAACTCTACGGTCAAAAAGGAACAGCGAGGCCCTTTTTATGCATTGTTCTTCTGACTGTCACAAAATTCTAGACGAGAAGCCCGACAGAATGCCCTAGGATAGGTCCTATTGTAGACCAGGAGTTAATGGGATTCTTACTGCACCAATCGTGAGAGATAATGGATCATTTAATTCCTAAATCCAATGAAAGGACTTAGACAGGGACTTAACCAAAAGTTTAATTAGCAACCCTCACTAAAAAAAACTCTTGTCTTATTTTTACTTACTTCCTTGTTTAGCTTACTTCTCTACGCTACTGACCATAGCTTATCCAAGTCTTTAATTACACCTTATCATACTTACTTAAAGCCTCTACCACTTTAATATTTATCGTTCCTTATACTATGATCTTCGCAGGGAATTGAATTTTAGGTGGCATCTCCGACATCAGTGTTGGAAATTGTATTGTGGAATATATATATATATATATA
>NCQV01152001.1:12282-26106 GCA_002740545.1 Lophocereus schottii
CATAAGTCTGAGAGCTGCACAAATTATCAGCATGATTGGTCTTTTGAGGCTATGTGATTATCACTTTGGATGATTCTTATGTGCTGTATTTAATTCTCGTAGGCCCATACTGTGTTGGAAATGAACTATACAGAGCAGAAACTCATTGCAGCTGTGGTGTCTCAAGGATTACGCCCATTTCTGGTTGGTTCTGAATCAGGAGCACCTTTGGGTTTGCTTTCACTGATAAGAAAGTGTTGGGATGCTGATCCTAACAACAGGCCTTCTTTTAAAGACATCGTTGCTGAACTTAATTTAATTTGTGATGAGATGAGCTGTAATGAGGAGGTTAGAAGATCGGTCATTGAACCTGCCACTTCTGATCAACGATCAATGGAGCAGAGCCGTGATTCTCTTTTTGGCACGGAGAGTGTTAACTGGTTCACTGAAGGAGAGGAAATCTGCACGAACATTTCGCTTAATGTAGGTTTAGGCATGACGAATGGATTTGATAGTCCAGACAATATCTCGTCTTACAATCCTGTTGTGTCTTGTGGTTCATTTGCCACTTGCGGTCCCAGGGAGACAATGGAAGACACTCACTTTCTTTTGCCCAACATGTGTGGCCGAAGAGACATTCACTTTTTTGGAATATTTGATGGTCATCGAGGTGAGTAAATGGGGGAATGGCCATACCTTATATTCCTGCATGATTGTGTGCTGTAAGTTTTGCAAGGTTAAGAATCTAGTTTCTGTATCTTTACTCGTTCCTGTAAATAAATTCTTGGATTATTATTATTGCTTGAACGCTTGGTGCTTTTGAGTGTGAAGATGATGTTGAGTTTGATTCAGAATGAAACTCATATGTATTATATCCGTATCTGCTGTGGGCTTTGCAGAGCCAATCTAACCTTTTAACTTCTCTTCATGTGTCTTCATGTCATCCTCTTTAATAATGCTTGAAAATTGAGAACGCAGCTATTTATGCTAACTTTTTCAACATTCAAGAGGTATCATGTGTTTAGCGGTTGTCTTGGGCTCAGTGAGCTCTACAAGCTTCCCCATCGAATGGGCATCTTCCTCCTTTTTCTGAATGTGTAACTAATAATGCTCATGCTAATACTAATGGGAAACATTTACCTGATATTAGAGTCTTTTAAATATATGGGGAACTCTTGTCACAAATATCTCTCTCATTGACTATTGTTAGTCTCTCCTCCATCAAGGATGAAGCTTTAACACCATAGAGAAAGGTCCCTAAAAGATTATGGCGTCAAGCCTAAGGGCGCTAGGCTTTCGAGAAGGCAATTGCCGCAGGACTTTGTATCAGACTAGCAAGTTGTTGGGGTTTGGGAGGTGACATGATTGATATTGCTTTGTTACACTCCTTAGAGGTCTAAAACATGAAATAATGTTTGTAGAATGCATGACTTTTACGTTGAGTGTATTATTATATTGAGGATTATACATAATTTATAAGCTGAATCTGTTTATTCTTCTACTTTGAATGCACGACTAGGTGCTGCTGCTGCAGAATTTTCTGCCCGAGCTTTACCAAGATTGCTGCAAAGCTTAAGTTTTAGCATTAGGTAGCCCCATCTATATTTTCTTACTTATTCTTTCTTTCTGTGCCTGATTCAAGTGCTCATTTTTTTCAAACTTACCTAAGGTGTTATTGCAGTCCTGCTGAGTCCCTGGTAAGAGCATTTACCGAGACTGATGCTGCCTTTAGAAGTGTGCTGGATTCCCATCGTAAGTCAAGGGGGTTAATTAAGAAAGACTGGCATCCTGGTTGTACAGCGATAACTGCTTTTCTATTGAGAAATAAGCTTTATGTTGCTAATGCTGGGGACTGCAGAGCTATCCTGTGTCGGGCTGGGCATGCTATTGCACTTAGCAGGGTGAGTAGATATTAAGCATTTTCATAAAATGCATTAACTTCATAAGTGTAGCTCTTAACATTGACTTTGACATGATAGGATCATGTTGCTAGCTGTCTTGATGAAAGAGAACGCGTTGTTAAGGGGGGCGGAGAAGTAAAATGGCAAGTTGATACTTGGAGGGTTGGTGCAGCAGCTCTTCAGGTATTCTTTCTTTCTGATGCTATGTCATGGAAATGTATTGGTTCTTTTGTCCAAGCACTTATGGCGATAGTGCTTGTATTATGAAATCACAAATGCCCCATTCCATCAATTCCATTAGGAGGAGGAGGTGGATATACATCGAAATTTGGACTGCATCACTAACCTTTCAATTTTTTGTGAAGGTGACACGCTCCATCGGTGATGATGACTTAAAGCCTGCTGTGACGGCAGAACCAGAAATAACAGAGATATGTCTCTCCTTAGATGATGAATATCTGGTACATTCCATTCCCTCAGTCGCCCTTATCTCATACATACTTCGACTGCCCAGACATTCTAAATAAGGGCATGCTTCAAAGGTTTTGTTTACAACCAGAAGAGTTAATAAGAACAAAAATAAGTGAAGAAAGTAATACTCTTGTGGATACTTAGAAGTGTGATGACGTTTAGAGTGAACTTTAAGTAAAGGATGTAGGGAGGTATGAGAGTTACTTTTAATATTAGTTACTTTTAATGAGAAAATCCAAAATATGGGCACAGAAAGTGAACTAACCTTACTAAACTCTCGATGATCAGGTGATGGCTAGTGATGGGTTATGGGACATGATAAGTAATGAAGAAGTAGTGAGCGTAATCAGAGACACGGTGAAAGAGCCGAGTATGTGCTCCAAAAGGTTGGCAACGGAAGCCGCCCAGCGTGGAAGCAAGGATAACATCACCGTGATCGTCGTGTTTCTTCGTTCAGTCACAACTGCAGAGAGGATTTACTAATCCATAACGCCGAACCCTTCTTTTAGTTGGCCTTTTACTCGTGGATGCAAGCTATGTGTTGTGGTCACCATCCCACTTGTTGCTAAGGGGCTGCGGTGTGGCTCCCAAACGTGAACTCCACATATTGGCCTTGAAATTATACAACCACCACTCTCGGTGGAGGTCCTGTTGTTGTGGGATTTAAGGGGATTCAGATGTAGACAGTCTTATCCCTAAAAGCAAGCATTGTTGTCATTGGAGACATCGGGATTGAAATTATGCACTACTTAAATTGATCAGCTTGTTCAAGGGGATTTTGTTCTTATTACTGTCCAAGCCATGTTGCAGGTATTCGCATGTTCATTGTTCTGTTGCAAATTATGGTTTCTGTATTTTGCTGAGACTCTGAGGAGCTTGTGTGTTCTGACTTCTAAGTGGTCATGCTCTTGTTGAACAGAAGGTGCTTGATTTGTGATAAAACGAGAAGTTTGATTAACTAACATGGGCCTTAATTAAATAATGATGTGTGGTCTTCTTCATCAGTTCAAGAAATGTAAAGCTAGATACTAAGGGGACCAATCAGGCAATCACCAAACACCAATTTACCTGAATTAAAAAACGGTCCTATAAGAATTTAATTATAATAAACACGAATGTAATTAAAGTTAAGACTGAATGACTAATTTGTTAGGTTTGAATTCACACCTCTTGGTTCTTAAGTAAGAAACAGAAGTCAACATACTAAGGCCTAGTACACACTGGAAATAATATTGCCACATACTCGTATCACTTGAATTTAGAAAGAAAACAGACACCTAATTTTTACGATTAAATCATCTCATAAAAAAAACTATGAAGATTCAACTACAGTCGGCTATATTGACTATAATAAATTCAAATTTAGAAAGAAAACTGAAAAAGAAAAACCTAACTAAATTAAGCCGTCTGATTAAAGAACTATGAAATCCAATAATATTTATTTTCAACCACAGTTTTCGATATGAGTTCTACATTTGTAGAGTCCGATAATCGGTCCTTGAAGGTAAGAATTCAACATTGTTGGGTTGACTCAAGACCAGACCATGATTTTGACTGAGCCCAAACATAAGTCATACCACACCGGTGGGTGTCAACCCACCGACCGCTCAGAATGTATAAATACAGATTCTCTCTCTCTCTCTCTCTCTCTGAAACTCCTTAAGGGGTAACCGACTTTTAACTCTTCCCCTCCCAAATTCAATGTTTACTTTAATTAATCAAGACTGAATTTATCTAAAGGAAGTGTTGTTTGTTGTAGTATGAAATAGCGTTTTTTCAGCCTGGGAATATCAATGGAAGGCGCTACTTGGAGGGCTGAATTGGACGTCAATTTTCGCCAGGATGTCTTGGATAATATGTAATATATTTTTTCTCCCCTCTATATTTGTATTTGTCTGGAATTTTTTGGAGCTTTATTTATTTATTTGTTTTGCTTGATCGTGGTTTAAGAGTTCAAGCATGATTATATGTACAATGGATTCCACAATAACAGAGAATGAATTATGCTTGATGATGATGATGATGATATGAGTTTTCTTCTTGCCATTTTTTTTTAAAAAAAATGTGGGGTGCCTCCATTAATGAATGAAAATCACAGTATAATTGTTTGATTTGATTTGATTATGGTGCTTAATTTGGGGTTTTCCTTAATATCAAATTTTTTTTTTTTTCCTTTTGTTGTTGGAAAAACAGGATTATCAATCCATTGATGAAGGAATGGGGTCGAAACTCACAGGATCCCACTGTTCTTCACAAAATTAAAGAAATTGCTATCAAGTTTGAGCAAAGAGTTTTTGAGAAAGCAACAAGCAAGGTATACATATTCGCAAAACAAATTACTAAGCTTTTCCTAGTTATTATGAGTAATGACTATGATTATGAGTATTTAGTCAGAACAAATTGCTAATCTTTGTCTTGCAGTGGATATTACATATGTGGGAGTCTCGGAGTTCCTGTAAAGACCAGAATTTTGCATTCATCAATCTGAATTGTTAGATTACTAAATATGTTCAATAATCTCAAATTTGCGTAGTTTACTTGTTTAGATCTGCCCTTTGCTTCTTTTCCCATGAAGCGGTAGGTTGTAACACATTTCGAGTCTTTAGACAAATAGCTTCTCTACAATTCAAAGGCATGGATAAAGTTGTATGTGAGTCGTGTACACTCCGGTCACCATGGTTGGGGCTCTGGGGTACTAGATTGGCTAGAAGATTTAAGCGGCATATTTTGGATTTACAAGTCTCATTCTGAAGATCAGACATTGCTTCTCCTTGTATTTATTTTAATGTGTGGATCAAGAGAAACTAATTGTATGTGGAAACAGACCACATCACAAATAGGGTGGAGACAGCAACCAAAAGGGTTTCTTTTGGCGCAAATTTTGGTGCTTACTCTTGCTTCTTCCCAATGCATGCATGGAACTGGAAATCATCTGAATATTAAAGTACTATAGTCCAATTTGAAAATTTAGATTATAAATTCTACACCTTTTGTTTTAATGCAGGAGGATTATGTGGCTAAAATACATCAGAGGCTAGCTCAGGTGAAAAGCAAACACGTTGATCCTCTAACAGCAGATACAACAGGTAAAAGAAGAATCTCGTCCTACATAGCGGGCTCGTGTTGTTAGCAAGACATGGTTATTAGTACCTGCGTATTATGTCATACGATGTATTAAGGCTTGGTTATGCTAAGTAAGATGTGATTGTTAAGGCATGGTTCATTACATGACGGCGTGTAATTCTACTGCATATTGTGTGTAATTACTGATAGTGACATGGGTGTGTGTTGCTTAGGGAATCAGCTTACGAGTGAAATGATTCAAAGGCAAGTTATTCATTCATATCATGCACAACGAAACTTTGATGGGACTTGTTTGCCTCTAGACAGGCAGAGTGTGCTTAGAATTCAGCCCCATTCAGCCAACAAGCCTATGATTGCATCAATGACGTCAATGCAACAAAGAAATGCATGCACACAGGCTGCTGTACATGGGTTTTACCAAGATTGGCAAACGGGCCATCAGAGTGCTCCGTTTTGGAATGACTCTCAACATCTGAGTCAACAAAGCATGTCGATCAAAGAACCATTTGGGATACCAAGTAACATCTTCGACATGAATAATGGTCAGCATACAGTTGAGGTCTCAAATCAAGTGGCTAATTGTCATGCATCGCAGATGACTCATTTTGGTTCATCATCACAACTTTTGCATACAGTGATCGACTCACAAGAGAAAAGAAATCAATTTCAAGATATTAGTAGGTTGCAAGGGTCACAAATCAAAGGTATTCCTCAGTCACCAATGGCAGCTACAAAGGCTCGGGGAGGTATGTCAAGTGACAATAAACTCTTAGTTCTAGTTACACCAATGACCACTGCTTCAAGGTTAATTGCATATGTCCTGTTTGCATTGAGAATGGTGTCCCTTTGTAGATTGAGAAGTGTGCTTTATTGCTCATGGAAATTCTTTTTTGGTGTCATTCAAAGAGTGTTTTTCCACTCTTCCTGTGGAAAATGCACTTTAGATTTCTAAAATTTCAAGTAAAAGCTTATTGACAATGAGTGTGGTGATCCTCTTAATCATCAAGCTAGCTATTTTCCTGCAGAAACGTACTCTGCTGTAGTTTCTGCATGACGGTTTCTTGATACATAAATTACTTGTACGCAATTAGCTGCTGCAACTATAGTGTAGAGAGCTTAACCTGGTTACTAAGAATAAACAGTCTGGCATAGGATTCCGTAACTTGTCGTGTGATTGATTAAGACTCGTTACTTCTTTTAGTGAAAGGATTTTGCAGGAGGTTTCCTCATCTGTTACTTTACATTTAACTTAAAAAGTTTCTAATTCGCTTAATGTGTCCTTGGTATGCTTAATGTCTGTTCATTTGTTCTTGACTCTGCAGTGTTCAAGTCCGTTACTGAGTCTGAAGGTATAAATGATTGGCATGTTTTGATTACTCAGGTGAATATGAATCATTTGAACTTTTTTTATTCTTATCTTTATTTTTTATTTTGTTATCATAGACAAATAATAATCCCCATTTGCATGTTTTGGTTTGTTTATCCCCCATTCTTTTTGTCTAATTGCGTGAACTATCCTTATATTGCAGTTTCAACGCATGAAGTTGGCTTGTTTACCTGAATTAATCAAATTGCTGGAGAAAGCTGAGGTTCAGTGCGCTCATGTATGCATTTAGCCTTTTCCATTTGTTTTAAGTTTAACTGGTTGTGCTTCTGTTTGTCTGTAAATTGATTTACATTGAAACCATTCATCACAGGCTCAAAATATTGAGCAGCTCCCAAAAAGCCAAAAGGCCAGGGCTGTGCTTCGAAGGATGATCAGTTTTTTAAACATGACAGAGCACGATATCATGGTTCATCCCAAGGAGAAGTTGATTTACTTTATGAAGCAAATTACTCTGTTTGTTAAACCGATTCATAAAAGTAACAACACTATGTCTACTGCAAACCAAGTACTGCAATCCTCCACATCTCATGGGCAGATGAGCAGTTTGAGTTCTCCATTGTCGATGTCTCCGGAAATTCGATGTCAGCGATCTAGTTCTTCAAGTGCGGTTCTGAGTAGTTCTAGCTATAAGGTACAGCAGATGGATATGCAAACCTTATGGAAGCAAAGTCCGGATCCCAAAGACACCATTGACCACACGGTAATGTTACTGTGCATAGCTTCAAAAGTGTGTTGCCTTTCTCAAGTTGATGCACCCTGCTTATCTGTCGAAGTTTGCATAAAAATTTCCAACTGTACCTTGGGTTTATAGATGCATGTATGTTACTCAGACTCTTCATTTGGCCTTGAGTACTTGTATCTAACACCTCCACACTCTGACATGGGTATGAATACCAATATGCAATGTTCGAGGGTGAGGGCTTCATAGGAAGTAAATCAGGAGTTTACCTTCCAGGCTGAGTTCTGAACTAACGTTCCTGATTTTTGATTTTTGCTTTTTTTTGCAGCACCTTAAAATGAAACAAAATATGGAATGGGTTCCATCATCAAGCATGAATCAAGCACCTCTAGAAATGCTCCTGTCAGGGAAGTCACAACCTTTGCCCCAACAGAAAGATGATCTTTCGATGTTGAACACGACATCTGCAGTCTCTAAGCAGAACTTCTGTAGGGGGCAATTTTCAGGCAATTCACACAGCTTAGTGCTCTCCTCTATGCCTACTGAGGACCGTCCTCTGCCTACGAAAGCATCCCAATCTTCTTCCATACGCATTGATCAGGAGAACAATACATCATCTTTTTCGAATCTTGGAGCTACTTCACAACTTAAGACCCCTCTATTTAAAATTGATTCACCTTCAACTCCACATGCACCATCCTCTGTATCCAAGGAAATTGAGAAGCCTTGCCAGTCTGTTTTTATTGCTTCTTCTGACACAAAGAATTTAGCCCCTCAGAATTCTGGTGAAGTAAGCAGCATGCAAGATGAGCCAGAGGTTCAGGCCAAGGAAGATGCAAAGCAGCCACTTGAGCGCCTAATTGAAGCAGTTCGTACACGAAGTTATTCTTTTTATATGGTGAATTCTGAATGTTTAATATCTAATATTTGTGCCTTTCAGGTTCAGTCAATGTCTCAGGAAGCGCTGTCGAGTTCCATTGATGATATTTCTTCAGCCATCGAAATTTTGGATAGGTTAAGTGATGTGGATTTGGCAGACTTCCCAAGCTACACTTCACAATCAATAGAGTGTAGTATAGAAGTGCACAAACGGGTTAAAAAAGTTAGACGTGACATAAGCTCAACATGTAGGGATGCATTGATGACGCTGGATGTTAATGATTCTAATTCTGAGCAGTTAACTGGCTGTCTGTTGAATTCTGCTGTGAATTTCCACACAAAAAGGCCCAAGATTGAGGTATGACCGTATGAATAATTACGTGATGTCGCAGTGATGCTGTTAGATGGCCTCAGCTGAAAGCAACAGTGTGTCGTGTTTTTTCGCATTTCTATGACAGTCCAACCATGATTTACTGGGTGAAATCAGGAAGATAAACCAGAAACTCGTTGAGACGGTTATAGAAGTGGCTTCTGAATCAGTGAATGATACTGCAACAGTAAAGGCCAGTACAGGGACTATAGTCAGGTGCATCTATAAACCTGTGGCCCTAAGCAAAAATTCCAAGAGATGTTTTGCATCTGCAACACCGGTATGTCCTTTCCTCTGATCCTTCCCTAGGATATCTCACGACGATGTGCTTGTGGTTTTGCAGAAGGTGATAGCTGTAATTTTGAGTTGCAGGTGGCATTGCTCTCAGTCAAGTTCCTTGTTCCCTCGGATTATCCAAGTTCTCCTCCTCAGTGCTTGGAATGGCTGCCTAAGGAATGCAGGTAAGTAGGTACCTTCATACAGAAAGCAAAAATTAGGGAGGGTTGTTTTTCAGAATCATAGGTGAGTGTCATTTATAGTGGCTAAATTTTGATGTAATGAGATTGAATCTTTTTTTCTTTTTTTTCCCGACGGTCTCAGCAAAGATGCTAAAGATTTGATAGAGAAGGCAAAATCGAGGTTTAGTTGTCGTGTTCGAGGTCTCCAAGAACCCATATCCCTAGTAGACATGGCACGGGCTTGGGACGATTGTGCTCGATCAGTCCTATCTGAGTTTGCCTTCTGTGCTGGAGGCGAAAGCTTCAGCTCGAAGTATGGCTCCTGGGAATGTGTTCCTGCAGCTTGATGATCACATAGGCATACCTCTTTTTCCTTTTTCTTTTCTTTTTTTATCTTTTGGGGGTGTTCATCTACCCCATAAACATAGAACTCCATATTGACTGGTACAAACTATTTTTCTGTAATTTGGGGGGGAGGGGTCCTTGCATATATTAATCACAATTTGCAACCCTGATCTTAATCAATAGACGTGTATATGTGCCTAATACCTTGCCAAATAACCAGCTCAGGGAAAAGATAGCATGTGAAAAACAGGCTGGTGATCATGATCCTGATTTTGATGAGCGCTCTTTAGATGGCATCTCTCTCCAGTAATTAATTGGAGCTCTCAGTCATTGATGATTTCATGGTCTGGGTGACAGACATCAAGTCATGCAGTACTTGCCATCGGGCACCTACCCCTCAAGGAAAGATGGGCTCAAGAAAAATCTCGATTCCCCACCCCTACGTAAGGGCTAAGATCTACATGCTTGAGAAATAGGGTCATCGGCTGCGTTAAGGCGAGCCTTGACACGGGGAAATTTGTCACAAGGGTCAACTTGGGTATGTCTTGTAGTCTCTCATGCTATAGGTATTATGAATTTGCACATCATTTAGAAAGCCGAAGAGACTACAAGACAAGTAAAGGGAATCAAGAGAGAAGATCAAGATCAAAAGACTTCTACACTAAGTACAAATTCAAGATGTGAATAAAAGTAGCATCCAGAAAAAATAGATTGAAACATAAACATAAACATAACAGAACATCAACCACTAGATAAGAGACTAAACATGACCACATCCACAGTGACCCCCTTAAGCCTTATATACTTCCTAAGGACCCCCTCCCTGATGAACCCAGCCTTCTCAAGCACCCTTTGCGAGCCCCGGTTCTCAACAGTGGCCAGGGCCTCGAGCCTCTCGAGGTGCGGCCACTTGTTAAACACATCGGAAATAACCATCATCGCCGCCCTTGTGGTGATCCCTTTGCCCCAATACTTAGAGCCCAAGGCATACCCAAGTTGACCCTTGTGACTATCTTCCCCTGGAGCGGGGCTCGCTGTAATGTTCCCTCTAGCCCTGTTTTTCCAACATATGGCCCTCAGGTAGGGGTGGGGGATCGCAATTTTTTCGATGAAATCGAGCCCATCTTCCCTCGAGGTGTAGCTTTCCCATGATGTGTGCCGGGACACCTGATCATCTGTCATCCACACCATGAAATCATCAATGTCTGAGAGCTCTAATGGCCAGAGAGAGATGTCATCCAAGGAGAGCTCATCATCACCACCCTGCTTTTCACTTGCCATCTTTTAACTTGAGCTGGTTATTTGGCAACGAATTTGGTGCATATATTTATATACATTAAAGGTACCAAACTGTGACGAAATTTTTTTGTCGATTGATTGATTTACTAAGATTAGGAGATGACTGATGAGATGAAGACATTAAANTTATGATTAATGGAAACGACTTTTGGGACCCAAGAGGCAAAACCACTGTATTTAGTGTCCCCCTTTTCAGTCATAAAGTCAATAATTAATTAATGTTGGGTGGGCATATATGTGGAACGCATCATATGGGTATGTGAATGTGGGCCACAGCAGAAGAGGTAATTAACTCAATTGATAAATTCCATTGGTGGCCAAGTATTAGCAGTAATGTGGGTACCAGTATCAATGATGTCTTGATCCAGTGGGTAAGATTGAGGTTGTGGTTACATTACGTCTTATATTCAATTTTCGCCACCCCGTTGATAAAAAATGGGGATGAAAGTCAATTGCCCTTTTAATTATGAAGATACCTCTTCTTGTAAGTGTTCACTCATTGACCTCAACTCCAAGATTGAATAAAGAAAAGGACAACTTGCTACCTTGGTCATAATAAATGTACATGTAACTAACATATATCTGGCCTAAAAACAAGCCAAATTAGGAAAAGATGGGATGTGAAAAACAGGCTGCTGATCATGATCATGAGTATGCTGAGATCTCCTTGGATGACATTTCTCTCAGGTTATTAGAGCTCTCAGACATTGATGATCTCATGGCATGGGCGAGCGACGATAAGATCAGCCAGTACACGGCATGGGATGGCTACACATCGAGGGAAGATGGGCTCGAGTTCATTGAGAAAGTCGCGATCCCCCACCCCTACCTAAGGGCTATATGCTTGAGAAACAGGGTCATTGGGTTCATTAAGGTGACCCCTGACTCAGCAGGGGAAGGCTGTCACAAGGGTCAACTTGGGTATGTCTTGGCCTCTAAGTATTGGGGTCAAGGGATCGCCACAAAGGCGGCGATGATGGTTGTTTCCGATGTGTTCGAGAAGTGGCCCCACCTTGAGAGGCTCGAGGGCCTGGTCCATGCTCAGAACCGCGGCTCGCAAAGGGTGCTTGAGAAGGCTGGGTTCACTAGGGAGGGCCTTCTTAGGCAGTATACTACGTTGAAGGGTGTGACTGTAGATGTGGTCATGTTTAGTCTCTTGTCTAGTGATTGATATTGTGGTTTAATACTTTAATCCATCTTAATGATGGCATCTGTTATTTTTTAATCACATCTTAAGTTGTAATCTCTCTTCCCATCCCTAAATTCTATTACAAGCAAGTTGCAATGACAAGGTTTGAAATTCTCAACTTCTTTTGGGGCTCATTGACGTAGATTCACCACTTTCACAAGTCAAAATTCGCTCAATTGATATTAATTTAAGTGGATTTGAATTAGTATTACCCATAGACTTTAACAATAAAATTGGTTACTAATCGTTTCTAAAGTTGATATATTAACTACAAGACGCAATAAATGGCACAGTGCATTTTGGAGCAGAAATGGTCTATTAATTTATTGCCCCAATATTGACACTTGTATTATTAACTATGGTCTATTAATTTATTTATACAGTGCATTTTGGAGCAGAAATGTTATTTTTTGTTATTTTTGAAAGCGAAATCACAGAAATAAATGACGAAATTTAAAATGTCAATGATATTATCATATATAATAAACCGAATCTATAAATTTGAGGCAACTGTATAACTGAATACTGATACGCATATCTCTCCCGTCATGGAGATCACATCTGTAAACACCGATGGACCCATATAAGTAGATGGATGGGCGGCCATTCAACAAGGAGACTTTCCTCAAATAATGAAGTCAACAAAGGCAGCTAGTCCCCAAAAAGAAAAAAAATAAAATAAAATCCCCCTTCATTTCTTGCCGTCCACTCCAAGTTGAATTTGAACCCTCAATAATGACACTGATTCGCATAATCACAACCCCATGCTTCCATGCAACTTCACCCCTAGGAATTTTGACTCTATATATGTACTCATCCATATGTAATCCATTATATGCAATGCACCCAAAAAATCTAGCAAAATGGAGAGCCAAAAGAGACCCATTTTGGAATCGGATCTTTCGATCCGACATTTGGATCCGGCCACCGATGTCGATGATCTGATGGTGTGGGTATCAGATGATCAAGTGACCAAGTTTTGCAGTTGGGACACCTATACTTCTAGGGACCAAGCCATAGACTACATAAACAATGCTGTCCTGCACTTCCCTTATTATAGGGTCATCTGCCTTAAAAACAGGGCAATTGGGGCTATTTCAGTGACTTCTAACACAGGGAATGATAAGTGTAGGGGGGAGTTGGGGTATGTCTTGGGTTCCCGGTACTGGGGCCGAGGGATCGCCACATGGGCAGTGAAGAAGGTGGCTTCGACGGTCTTCGAGGAGCGGCCGGAGTTGGAGAGGCTTGAGGCTTTGGTGGATGTGGAGAATAAGGGGTCTCAAAGGGTTCTTGAGAAGGCTGGGTTCAAGAGGGAAGGTGTTTTGAGGAAGTATTGTATTCTTAAGGGTAGGACTAGGGATATGGTCATGTTTAGCTTTCTTTGTGATGATGATTTCCAAAAGCAATGAAACAACTATATGATTTGCAAAGTCATCGATCGATATGTCTGAAATGGTTCATATGTATATTTCCTTCTTTGTCCATCATGAGAAACGGATATTGATTGAGTTTAAATTTGGCAGAAGTTGAATTTGGGTATTCACCATGGCATAAATTAATCCGAATTTCCATCTTAACATAATGTTTGATTGAATGTAATGTAATACAATATTACAATCAACCCTATTATGCAACTATAGTTATATAGTTTATATAATTATGATTGCAAAGTAGTTCTTATTTGCTGTACTTTCTTACAATCAAAGAAAGTAATAAAAACACAATTACAAACTTGTTTGTATTACAAGGTTGTTGACATCCAACCAAACATTGCATAAATTCA
>NCQV01152052.1:18353-40659 GCA_002740545.1 Lophocereus schottii
ATTTGCAATTCGGTGCTTGAGCTTTATTCTTTGTCTCTAGTCTTTGCAAGTTAGAGCTCACAATTCCATGAGTTAATATTATGTATTTAGTCTTAAATTGGTTTAGAATTTTTGGGAACCTTATTTCACAACCATCTTTGTGGATCGACATTCGAAGTATTACAACGATAAACCGTATGCTTGCGGGAAATCACAACAAGTTTTTGACGCCATTGCCGGGGATAACATTGTAAAATTAGGTTGCAAGTCATAGTTTACTATTTGAGTCGCTTTTAGTTTTTATTTATGTTGTTTATTGCTTCAAGTTGGGGTGAATTAGTTTAGTTTTGTTGATTTTGTTTCGTTTGCGATTTCTTTTGTTTTTGGTTTTTGATTAGAGTTTATATTTTGGTTTTTATTTAAGTCTGTTTAATTTTAATTTCGGTTATTATTTTCTGCTAAACTAATAGTTTGGTTATCTGTGCAGGAAGCAGAAATAGAATAAAAATCAGAAAAAAGATAGAATGTTCTTATTTTGTGTTTGTGTTTATTTTTTATTTTTTGTGTTAGATTACTATTTAATGTTTGAGTCTTTCTTTTATTTTGATAGCGTAGCTTTATTTTTGTTAGTTTATTTTGTTTAGATCACTTATTCATTTGAGTATCTTTCTTTTCTTTGTTTTCTTCATTAGTTTGTAATTAGTGTCCTAGATGCACTTCCTTTCCTCTAAAAAAACAAAAACAGTCTAAAAAAAAAGAAAAACAATTGAAAATCCAAAAAAATTTGAAAAATCATTAAAATTGAACAAAGCATTTCAAGCATGCCAGTTTTCCATTTCCCACAATTTGAGTATGAACCTTTTTGGAGTTATCTTTTGAGACTTAATGATTATCGTGCTCAATTGAATCAGAATTTTAAAAAATGAAAAATTTGTGAGGTCATTGTTATGGGTCTAAATTTTGAATCTTGGGGTTATATTGAGTCTATTTATCCTGAAGGTGTACTAGGTTTATTATCTAAAACTCAAGAAGAGGTATGTGATTTCTTTAAAAAACTAGCTTAGGATACCTATGCATTTGAACAAGCTAAAAATAATTTTAGATACCTAACTCCTGATAAGTCTGTTTTTCATACTAGTCCTTACCCTCATGATCACTTTATGAATTCACATGACCCCTCTTATTCTTGTGTGTCCCCTATTGTGTGTTAATATTGTGACTCTTCTAATCATGATACCTGTAACTATCCATAACGTGATTATATTGATGCTACTTATGCAAGTGTTTAAAAGATGATTAATGATATGACTGATAAAATGATAGAGAACATGAAAGTGAGAATTACTAAATATTCTCAATGTTTTAATCAAAGTAGGGAAAATTGTAATGAGCTTGATTCTAGTTTAGGATCTCCTAAACCTGAAGTTAGTCTTTATGATGATTTTGAATCCTCTTATCTTGCTAGGCCTAACTTGAATGAGGACATGTCTTTGCCTAGTCGAGAATAAGAGAGTGACCTCCCAATGTCTCTATCACAAGACCTTGCACCCCACAGTAGCTCACCTAAGGGCATGAATGATGATGTCTTAGTTTCTGCCGACCCACCCACCACTTTGAACGACTTTTGTGAGATTCAGGAGTGTGAAGACCTTAAGAGACCTTAAGAAAGGATATTTTACACGCGATATGTGTGAAGAAAATTGAATTGACTATTTCGGAATTTAATGATGATATTCTTTCTGTGGAATATGAATTTTTCGCATGTGGGTTTGATGACAATGAAAGTTTTGATGAGGGTTTTTGTGTTGAATATCAATCTTTTTCTTTTGATCCCATCCAAACTAACTTCTTTTTTGAATCTTGCAAGTCTGAATTTGTCCAGTCTGATAATCTTGTCGTTACAAATTTTGATTTAGCCTAGACTCTTATGCCTTCTAAAATTAGGAGACTTGTAGATTTTCGACCCACTATTTTACCTAGATTGCTCGTTCATGATAACCCAATTTTTAGGCTAATGATCCATCGGCTAGCTTGTTTGAATTACATCGGCTTGTTTGATATTTGGGCCCCTACATTCGATAAGCTGAAGCGGACCCTTACTTGTGCTTCATGGGTATGGTGGATGTACTCCTTCTGGTTCCAACTCTATACTTTTTACCGTTTCTATGTCATTGAGAGTTGCTCTTCTGTATTCAATAAGATGCTACGTGCTCTAATAGGATTTGATTTGACTAGCACTTGTCAGCTTAATATGGAGTGGAGCTGCTCCATGGGCCTCTATCTAAGCAAATTTCATGAGGCTATAACTTAGGTGTAATTCGACACCTAACCTGATATACACGTTCATCTTTTTTGTCCCTTTTTTATTTTGTTTTCGTTTGTATATATTTGATGCTTTGTTTTATTTTTGTTGTTTTCTTTTTGAGTTTTAGAGTCTTGTCTTTTTCTTTCTTTTTGAGTCTCCTTTTCCTTTTGTATATTTATTTTTTTTGTTGTATTTTATATTTATTTTCACTCCAAGTGAGGACATTGTGAGATTTAGGTGTAGGGGGTGGAAAAACCTTTGAAAAAGTTTGAAAAAATTGAAAAAAAAAGCTAAAAAATTTGGAAAATTCAAAACGATTTTTGTTTTGTTTTTGGGGAAGCTTTGTGCTATTCTAATTAGGTTAAATCCCCTATACTTTGACTATTAGCTTATATGTAAGTGTGATGTGCATAATAGGTCTCCGTCCTCGGTGTGTCACTCTAAGCCCTAGTTCTAACCACAATTGTTCATTATTGATTTGTAATTTAATCATTATTTATACCATCCTCATTATCTTAAAGTCTTAGTCTTCCATGATGGGCTCTCCCACTTGTCTTTGACACGATTACTTTGATTTTTGTTTGCATTCTAAAAAATAAAAAATGAAAAAATGAAAAAAACAAAAGAAAAGAAAGGAAAAAAGGAAATGAAATAAGATTAAGAATGATAAGTATTCCTTTGAGCCATGCGCTACTTGGCGTTAGCCTTTGAGACATGTGCTACTAAGTGTTAACCTTTAAGGTAATATTGCTACTGAGAAAACTTGCTTTCTATATTAATAAGTCAATAATAAAGTTTGTGTCAATCAAGTGGGATTGATTTTGATTCTAGCATACCTAAGCCCTAGGATGATGATGCACTTGCATACGAGCACTGTCATGGATTCAAAGTCTTAATGTACAGTGGGATGAAAAGTTAGTACTTTAATGTCATCCATGAGGTAGAGAGCCTTGAAGAGTACATTCTGTTTATATGGAGGCCAATATCTTTGCCACATAGGCGATTTGGTTAGTTAGAATGTGCATAGTCTCCTTCCTTGTATATTTATATTTGTAAATCCAAACTGTTTTTCTATTTCCCTCTCTCTTTTCCTTTTTTGATTTATTTCTTTTAAATTTTATGTATATATCTTCTACAAACTCTCACGAGACCTTAGTCGTCTACTAGGGGTAACCTAGAGATTAAGGGGCTTGTTGCACATGCTAAGTACAACCATGATTCCTACGAAAGTGAGTTAGGATTTTGTTTTATTTTTCTTTTTCTAGGGTTTTTTGTTTTGCTTTACTCAAGAATGAGCAAAACTTAGGTGTGGGGGTGTTTGTCAAACCAGAAATTATGATATTTTATACCCTTTTATTGTGTAATAATTGATCGAAATATATTGTAAAATTAGGATTTTAATATTATTGTGTTCAATTTGTAGGAATTGACAAATTTAGAAAAATAAGCAACAAACTCAAGGGATGGATCAAGTAAGGAAAAAAGAAGACAAGAACCAAGCCCAAACAAGCTCCGCGGCGTAAATGACCAACCTTCTCTCCTCTCTTTCTTTCTCCTCTTCATAAGCCTGGCGCAATTCGATAGCCACACCTCCGGGTCGGCCCAAACACCCTCCTTCTTTTCTTTTCTTTTTCTTTCCTTTCACTCTCTCCTTTTCTTCGGCCCGCTAGCAGACTGGGCCACCGCCTTTTGCTCCCAGACCCAGTCCCATCTTTCCTTCTCTCTTTCTTTCACTTAAGCTTACATGCACACTGCACGTGATCTGGGTCTGCCTTCTTCTTCCCCCAAGTGTTCTCCTTCTTCGTGACTCCCAGAAAGCTGAAAAGAACAATGGAGACCGAACAGAGCACCGTTCGCCTTCTTCTTCCTCAGCACAACCGCAGCCTCTGCCCCTTGATCTTCCTCAATCAATTCGGCATTTGTTACTCATTCAGCAACTCACTTCTTCTCCATCGATTCCCAACTTGGTTGTTATAAACACAAAAACTCAGGACCATGAATTTGAATTTAATTCGAGATTAAGCGGGCTGAAGAGGCACTGGACGAGCTTCAAGAAGGGCCGAACACAAAGCAATAAAAAGGAAGTCGAAGCAGGGAGATTGGGGGAGCAGATTAGACTAGCACAGAGTAGAGAGTAGAGTTGAATTTCTTTTGAATTACTATTTTTTTTAGATTCGATTTTCGTTTTCTCAAGAATTCGTGCAATTGAACTTGAGTTTGTTGAATTGCTGTTTTTTTAGATTCAATTTTCATTTTCTCAAGAATTCGTGCAATTGAACTTGAGTTTATTGAATTGATTAACAGTTTGTGAGAGTTTTGGTTTGAATTTGGGTATTAGAGTCTTTTCTTGTTCCAAGTTTATACTCAAATTCGAGGTTTGATGCACTCGTTGATGCGATTGGTTTGATCTTTTGTGAGTTCATTTTGCCTAACTATAAATCATGAATGCTATTGCTCTGCTTTCACCTGTCGAGATTGCCATCCTACTCTACTTCCATGTTGAGTATATTCAGCTAAATAAATGAATTCAACTAAGTGTTGGTGGGTTGATTAATTTGTAATTTGGTGCTTGAGCTTATTCTTGGGCTCCCATCTTTGTAGGTTAGAGCTCCCAACTCCATGAGTTAATATTGTGTATTTACTATTAAATTAGTTTAGAATTTTTGGGAACTTTATTTCACAACCATCTCTGTGGATCGACATTCAAAATATTACAACGATAAACCATACGCTTGCGGGCAATCACAACAAGTTTTTGGAACACATAATATAATATACACAATTATAAAGAAATAATAAACACTTTTGATTTCCATGATTGTTGTTATTATTATTTTGTATTTTTTTGATAGAAATATAAATGTATTATCAGATGTAATAGAAAAATAAATATGATTTATCTTTCTATTTGAATTTGATGACATAGTGAATATTAATTACAATCATCTAATTATCAAAGAGAGATTAAGAGATTACAATAGATATAAAAGTTTTTATTATTTCATTATTAGAGAATAAGTTCATGTTTTATAAGTTTTAACTTAAGAAAACGAAATTATAGTTACTGCCACAAAACCTTATGTGACACCTTATTATTAACACATAATATAATATACACAATTATAAAGAAACAATAAACATTTTTTATTTGCATGATTATTGTTATTATTATTATCTTGTACTTTTGTTACAAATATAAATTTGAGCGTGTATTATTAAAGATAACAAAAAAATATATATGATTTCCATGATTATTTCCATTATTGTGATTATCGTTGTCGGTGTTGTTATCTTTCTATTTGAACTTGATAACATAGTGAATATTGATTATGATCATCTAATTATCGAAGAGAAATTAAAAGATTGTAATGGATATAAACTGTTTTATTATTTCATTATTATAGAATAAGTTCATTTTTAGAAGTTTTAATTTAACGAAACCAAATTGTAATTACTGAACAAGTCATGAAATCTTATGTGACACCTTATTATTAACACATAATATAATATACACAATTATAAAGAAATAATAAAGATTTTTTTTTCCATGATTATTAATATTATTTTGTCTTTTGTGATGCAAATATAAATGTGAGCATGAATTACTAGAGATAATAGTAAAATAAATATGATTTTTATGATTATTTCGATTATCACTATTGTTATTCTTGTCGTCACTGCCGTTGTCGCCGTTGTTATCTTTTTGTTTGAATTTAATAACATAGTCAATATTAATTATGATCATCTAATTACCAAAAGAGAGTAAGAGACGATAATGGATATAATAGTTTTTATTATTTCATTATTATAGAATAGGTTCATGTTTTATAAGTTTTAACTTAAGAAAACCAAATTATAATTACTGAACAAGTCATAAAATCATATGTGACACCTTATTATTAACACATAATATAATATACACAATTATAAAGAAATAGTAAACATTGTTTATTTCCATGGTTATTATTATTATTCTGTATTTTTGGATACAAATATAAATTTGAGCATGTATTATTAGAGATACTAGAAAAATAAATATGATTTCCATGATTAATTTCATTATTAATATTGTTGTTGTCATCGTCATTGTCATTGTTAGCGTTGTTATCTTTCTGTTTAAATTTGATAACATAGTGAATATTAATTATGATCAACTAATTGTCAAAGAGAGATGAAGAGATTGTAATGGATATAAAAGTTTTTATTAGTTCATCATTATAGAATACGTTCATATTTTAGAAGTTTTAACTTAAGAAAACCAAATTATAATTACTGAACAAGCCATAAAGTCTTATGTGACACCTTATTATTAAGACATAATATAATATACACAATTACAAAGAAATAATAAATATTTTTGATTTCCATGATTATTATTATTATTTTGTATTTTTCGATACAAATAGAAATTTGAGCATGTATTATTAAAAATAATAGAAAAATAAATATAATTTTTATAATTATTTCCATTATGACTATTGTTGTTGTTGTCGTCGTCATTGTCATTGTCATTGTCGGTGTTGTTATCTTTCTGTTTGAATTTGATGGCATAATGAATATTAATTATGATCATCTAATTATCAAAGAGAGATTAAGAGATTATAATAGATATAAATATTTTTATTGTTTCATTATTATAGAATAAGTTCGTGTTTTAGAAGTTTTAACTTAACGAAACAAAATTATAATTTCTCCCTAAAACCTTACATGACACCTTATTATTAACACGTAATATAATCTTCACAATTATAAAGAAATAACAAACATTTTTGATTTGCATGATTATTAATATTATTTTGTCTTTCGTGATACAAATATACATTTGAGCATGTATTATTAGAGATAATAGCAAAATAAATATGATTTCCATGATTATTTCCGTTATATTGTTGTTGTCGTTATTGTTATCTTTTTGTTTGAATCTGATAATGTAGTCAATATTAATTATGATCATCTAATTATCAAAGAGAGATTAAGATATTATAATGGATGTAAAAGTTTTTATTATTTCCTTATCGTAGAATAAGTTCATGCTTTATAAGTTTTAACTTAGCGAAAGCAAATTATAATTATTGAACAAGCTATAAAACCTTATATAACATCTTATCATTAACAAATAATATAATATACACAATCACTAGGAAATAATAAACATGTTTGATTTCCATGATTATTATTATTTATTATAATTTTGTCTTTTGTCATACAAATATACATTTAAGCATGAATTATTAGAGATAATAGAAATATAAATAAATGTGGTTTCCATGATTATTTTCATTATTACTATTGTTGTTGTTGTTGCCATTGTCGTTGCCGTCATGGTTATTTTTCTCTTCGAATTTGATAACAAAGTCAATATTAATTACGATCATATATATGTAAGGGTTGGGCTGAAAAATTACATATCGCAAGTATAATATAACATATTATAAGGGTTGAACGTGAAATATACAAAAATTAAAAACAAAACACAATCATCATATTCACTACTAAAGAAGCATAAAATAACGATAGAATTCAGCGATGGAATGATACAACGAAGCGACTGATAGGTAAATCCGTTGCAACAGTACAATGCTGGCGACGCCAGCTGAATAAAAAACAAATTTTATTTCAAACTGCTGGCAAAAAAATTCATAGGGCGATAGAATTTCCGTCGCCACGTGAATTTTAAGAAAAAATTTAGGGTGGCAACAGAATTACTGTCGCATGTTTTGTTGCCACCTCACTTAAAAGAGCCAGATCTGGTTCTTGCATTCATTCGAGCTCGAAAACGAGAGAGAGACAGAGAGAGAGAGAGAGTTGCTACTGTCACCACCGCGATCGCACACCGCCGACCGACCACTGGGCCTCTGCCCTGCCATCGTAGCCATCCCCCGCCGCCCTCCCCTGCCGCGTGCTTCGCCCCTTGCTGGTTTTATGGACAATTTTTGAGGTAAATTTGTCAAGTAAAATAGTTTTAATTTCTATAAATTTTTGTATTAAATTGTTAGAATTTCATAGTTAGTTCATATTTATGTTGAAATGTAGTATTTATGTGAAGTTATTGCTCTAATTTGTTTTAAGATTTTGCTCAATGTAATTTAGGTTTTAGGTTTGGTAATTCGAAGTTAAAATTTGATATGTTAGTGGAATAAAATACTTTAGTTTATAATTTTGTTGAAATGTGATGTTTGTATGAAGTTATTACTCTAATATGTTTCAAGAATTTGCCCAATGTAATTTAGGTTAGGTTTCGTAATTTGAAGTAGAAATTTGATTGATTAGTGGAATGAATGCTTTAGTTCATACTTTTATTGAAATGTGATATTTGTGTGAAGTTATTGCTCTAATTTGTTTGAAGATTTTGCCCAATGTAATTTAGGCTTAGGTTCGATAATTTTAAGTTGGAATTTGATATGTCAGTGGAATAAAATGCTCAAGTTTGGATGAATTAGTTTTCTGAAATTAGTAAGAATATAAGTATATTTGTAGAAGCATATAAGTCAATTATATGTAATATACAATTGAGCAGTTTATGTAATTATTATTGTTTAAATTAAAATTAGTTCTTGTCCAATAACTTAGGTGGTTATTGTTGTTTGAGTAGAATATGAATGGGCGTCTACATCGTAGGTAGATGTATAATAAATTATTGCCTGATCGTAGTAGTTATATGTAAGAATTTTTAAATAGAATAAATCAATTTGATGAATTTGCACGTAGGCAGGTAGAGTTTCTTAATAGGGAAAAGTATAGATGTCCTTGTGCTAAATGCCAAAATAGGGTGTACTTAACACCCGATAAGGTAAAGATGCATCTGATGTATAAGGGTTTTGTGAAAGGGTATTGATATTGGATAAGTTATGGAGAAGTAGAGCTTCAGCAATATGATTTTGGGTATTCAAATAGTAAAATTCTCAAAGTTGGAGGTTCAAGTCATATTAATGATGAGTACAATGAATCCCACGTAGATTGTATAGAGTACATGGTTGGTGATGTTATAATGGCAAAACCAATGTAAGGGATGAGGAGTCAAGCACTTGTCGAGAACCATTTTATAATATGGTGCAAGCTGCTCAACAACCCTTATACGATGGTTGTTCCACCCACAATGAGCTCTCAGCTGCTGTGAGACTATTAAGTATCAAATCTGATTATAACAGGCCATAAAAGTATTTCAATGAAATTGCTCAACTAATGAAAGAGATGCATCTGCCTAACAACTGCGTGCCAAACAACTATAGGCAAACAAACGATATTGTTAAAGAACTCGGCAATGATGTGGTACGCATTGACTGTTGTCGTAAAGGTTGTATGCTATTTTTAAGGAGGACGCAAACCTGGATGCATGCAAGTTTTGTGGGCATTCAAGATGGAACAAGCAAAGGTCACAGCAAAAGAATCAAAATCCATTGCCATACTCAAGGATGCATTACTTGCTGTTAAAACCTCGACTTCAAAGGTTGTATGCAATAAGAAGTACATGTGTACATCGGCATGAGGACGGTATTTTATGTCATCCATCAAATAGGTCAGCATGGAAACATTTCGACAACAAGTACCTTGATTTTGCTGCAGAGCCTCGAAATGTGAGGCTTGGCTTATGTGCTAATGCTTATGTGCTGATGGATTTAATCTTTACATTTTGTCTTCAAGATCGTACTCCATTTGGCCGGTGGTAGTTACGCCTTATAACCTTCCCCCTGAAATGTGTATAACTACACCACTTATGTTCCTCACTTGTGTAATGTCCGGCCCTAAAAATCTCAAGAACAAAATATATGTATATCTACAATCTCTTATTGATGAGTTGAAAGAGTTGTGGGATGTTGGAATTGAAACATATGACATTTCTAAGGGGTAGACATTTCAGATAAAGGCTGCACTTATATAGACCATCAATGATTTTCTGACATATGGAATGTTATCTGGGTGGAGTACTAATGGGCAATTGGCATGTCCTGTATGTATGAAATAACAGAATGCTTTCAGCTAAAAAATGGAGGTAAATTCTCATGGTTTGATTGTCATCGGTGTTTTCTATCAAGGAATCATGCATTTAGAAGAAATAAAATAACATTTAGAAAAGGCAGAACTGTTATAAGAGGGTCCTCGTCGCTGCACATTTGGGGAAAAACTTTATGCCAAGGTGGAAGATTACCCAATGGTAACTATAAACAGTAACTTCATTATACCAGGATTTAAGGAAAATGGGCAAAACTAGACGAAGAAGAGCATATTCTGGGAATTGTCTTATTGGCAACACTAATTGTTCTGCCATAATTTAGATGTGATGCACATAAAGAAGAACTTTTTCGAAAACATCATTAACACTATTATGGATGTTCATGGGAAGACAAAGGATAATGTCAAATCAAGAATGGATATTGCAGATATATGTGATAGAGAGAAATTACATTTACAGCAAGACCCTAGCGGCAAGACGGTTAAACCAAAAGCGAAGTTTGTTCTTCCTCTGGATAAATGAAGAGAGTTGTATGAATGAGTGAAGAAGCTTCAGATGCCTGATAGATATTGCTCCAATATGAGGAGTATCATGGACCTTAATGATGCAACGTTCAACAATATGAAAAATCATGATTGTCATGTGCTCATGGAGGCTCTTTTACCCATTGCGTTTGGTGCGCTCCTAGATGATGTGTTGAAACCTCTCATTGAGATAAGTCAGTTCTTCAAGAACTTGTGCTCAACAACACTATGAGAGGATATGCTTGAGGAAATGCATCGGAACATTGCCATCACTCTCTGTAAGTTGGAGACGATTTTTTCTCCTGACTTCTTCAATGTAATGGAGCACTTGTTAGTGCATTTGGCAGAAGAGGCATAGCTGGATGGTCGTGTACAATACCGATGGATGTATCAATTTTAGAGGTAAAGTAGACTGTATTTGATAAAAATTTATCTCAATCCTTATCTGTGCAATCACTTACAAGTGATGGGAATTTACAATTTGTTAGGTACTTTGGCCGATTGAAGAAAAAGATAAAACAATAAGTGTATCCTGAAGGTTCAATCACAGGAGCTCACCTAGAAGTAGAGAGGACATTCTCCGCCTCCTCTTACGTTGGCTCTAATGCGCCCTCTATGCGCACTAGATGCCGGAGAAATGAGAATGGTGATAAACATAATAATCATTTCCCAACTCCATCTGTGTTTGAACCGCAAGGGACTGCCATTGGTAGGGAAAGATCAAGGTATCTCATAGATATTGAATATGTTGCTGCCCATCTTCACGTGTTGTTAAATTGTAATGAAGTTAAACCTTATATTGGTTGAGTGCTACCTTAACTTTCCATTGAGTTTAGCATTTAAAACACTAGTTAATTTACAACCTTCATAAAATGTGACAGAATTTTCACGGATCAAGTCAGAACTGCACGACCCAATGTCAACAACACTGATGTTGACACTAGCATCGAAACTCATTTTATAGATTGGTTCAGTCAAAATGTAAGTAATATAACTTATTCCTTAATAACTTTCACAGAATAATTTGATGCATTGTATTAACTCAAACCACATCTTATCTCTCTTTAGGTGCATTACATTCAACTATTCAACAATCACAAACATTGGTACTTGACATAATTGGCTACGAAGCCAAATTGGTATGTGTCGATGTCAACGGCATATAGAGTTAATGGATTCAAATTCCACATAGAAGCTCGCAGCGTTGGGAAGAAAACATATAATTGTGGTGTTGGTGTATGTGGTACGAGAGAAGACAATATTGAAAATGATTATTATGGCGTACTAAAGGATATTGTCCAAATTGAGTATGTAGGTGAACCACTTAAAAGATGTGTGCTATTCAGTTGCGAGTGGTTTGATCCCACATTGAATTATGGGACACGATCTCATAAACTAAGCAAACTTATTGAGCTACATCGCATAAGGAGGTACTGAAAGTATGAGCCATTCATCTTCCCAACCATCGCATTGTAAGTATACTTTATTCCACATATCCAGATCGCTCAAGAGATAGGGCCAATTGGCTTGTTGTCATACCAACTAAACCAAGGGAAAGTGGGTAAACAATACACTTTACCTACTACTTACCAACAAACGGGCATGACGACACTCGGCCAACTTGTGAATGATGTTATCCCTACATCATTAGTGGATGAAAGTGAACCACCGGAAGACGTTAATGATGAAATGAGTTTTTCAGTTATTCAGGTTAATGAGAACATAGATGAGGAAGAGGATGATGAGGGTGATAAAGAGGTTGAGTGGGATGACGGCAATGAAACAGATGAAGTAGAGGAAAATCTGCATTTATATGATAATGATGACAATGGCGATGACGTTGACGATGACGATGATGATGATGCAGATGATTGAGTGGTTATGTATTGTTATGTATTTCAGTACTTACTTGGAAAACTATTGGTTGAGACTTTACTTTTATTGTATGAATTTATTTTAAAAATATCTGTTGCCTACCTATTACGTTGCCTGAGTAAACGGTTGATATGTGAAATTGTTATATATTTATACTTGCATTTGTTGTCAACTATTTCAGGTATGGATTCCACTTCTTATCGACGTAAGTCCTCTACTCGAGGTAGAGGATGAGAGCATAGGAGCTCCGCTATAGATCACACTGCAATGGACGTTGATTAACCTTCCCCCCAGGTACCTCACACCACAGTTCAGCCAAAAGCAACAATGGTTGCTTACATACTAGGTCTTTTAGGACCATTTCCTTCTCTATTTGGGGCTTTCCATCATCAGACATCATATATTTCCAACCAGACAACCATGTACAATCAATGCCTATAACATTCCTCCAAACCCCCCTTTTCTCAACCCTATTCACCCTACTTCTTAACCCATTGACCCTAACTCAAACGAGTCTTGAGAAAACATTACAATTGGAGAAAGTGAAGCACAATCTAGTTATGGGAGCAGTTGAACAAAAACTTGGATTGAGCCACATGGTAATGGGTAAGTCTTCAATTATATATGTTATGAACTTCAAGTATTTTGCTTAACAACTAATCAATTTGATGTCTTTTGTTCAATTAGGTTTCTTCCAAATGAAGGTGCTGTTAGTAGGATTTCTCTTATATTTCAAAGCAAATATCATCGAGTTTGGCCTACTTGGGGTAAACTGCCCAAATCTGTATAGGATTTGCGATTTAGAGAGTTTAAAATAACTAAAGTCATTACATATTAACATTTCGTGTGAACCTGATAAATTACTATTAGATTATTTGACGTGTTTGTTGTTTTTCTAATTGCAGAACTGATCTACTTGGGATCTGGTCAATGAGGACTGTATAAGAAAAAATTTTGAACACAGAGGCAATGCATGCTTGAGAGACTTCCTTTGCAAAACAAGGAAGCACAATAAGAAGCCTGTTTGGCTCGATGATGCGTAATGGGAGGGACTCCAACAATACTGCACGGACAAAGCTTATAAGAAATTGCGTGAAACATCCCAAAAGAATTGACTACGTACTCCAAAAAGTGGTGCCCCATCTCTACACACCTATGGCTCAATCCGTATGCATGAGCATAGGAAGCATTTGGTAACGAACTTTGCTATGTATTTCTTTAGATTTGATATTCTAGCCCTCTTTGAATGTGGTTTGGCTTGTGTTTCATATAATTCTATTACACACTTAGAGGGAACAACTTGGGATGGATCCCATAATTGTTGAATTGTTCAGCCGCACACACAAACTCCATGGCAAAGCAGACGGCCCTTGGGTTGACAAGGATGGCACTTCTCAAGATCCATTCCAAACACTTCCAAACCCAAATGAGTCAACGGTGAAGATGTACAAGAACAAAAAGGTCGTATTTATGGCATTGGTGATGAGGCTGTCAATATTAGGGAATCGTATCACTTCAGTCCCACTCAGCGAGCCAGTACAATTTTAATATTAAAGTTTCAATGAACATGATTATACAATAAGTTTATTTAATTGATATACTAATGTTAAGTACTTCACATAAATGGTTGTTGGGGTACAGATTATATGCTATCACAACAAGAGCTGAATGATTTAAGGGGTGTAGTAATCAACTTGAGTGGTGAGCTAACTTCACAAGCTGAAAGTTACCAGTTGCTTATGGAGAAATGTAAACAATTGGAAGAATCCCACAAAATGCACACCCAAACCAACTAGCAATTGAACCAGCACATGATGAGCACCAATAAGTGATTGCAAGCTTTTTTCAAATACAACAAGCTTCTGACTCAGGATCTCAATCACCATTTGCTCATAATCTACAACATAATGAGGATGAGGATCAAGAAGATGATGATCCTCACCTTGGTGATTAAGTAGGTTGCAGTTTTCCCCCAATTGGTGGTTCTCCTTATTGGTTCTTTATGAAGTACACGGCTTGGTGTTTACTTCTCCTTCTTTTTGATGCTTACTTCATTCCCCTCCTCTTGGTACTTGCTTCTCCCTCTTCTTCTAACTTAATTTCACTTGGAGTAAGTAGCAACTTGTGGTTTGTTTGGAATTTGTGGTTTGTGCTACATATCCTTTATTTGCACCTTGTGGTTTGTAGATTGAAAACAATTGGTTTCAAGTGTTGGATTTGTTGTTTAGTATAATTGAAAACTATTTTGCTTTATGTGTGATATTCCACCTGTTTGTGGTTTAAAAATTATTGTTAACGCTTCAAATGAAGCCATACTCGAAGCCATTAGATGTTCATAGAGTAAATACTCTTTGTAAATTTCTTGCAGGGTTTTAAATGTATGTACTGATGGATTCGATCAAAAATAAGCATTTTTATTTTAAAAAAATTACGAACATAGTGACGGATTGGCGACTGAATAAATGGTGTTCTTTTTTTTAAAATACCAGAAGTCAGCAACGGAATTAAATTCGTCGCCATTAGCAATGGAAATCTGCCGCTATTTCCGTCGCTAATGGCAATAGATTCACATTCTATCGCTAACTTTCTAGCCTTTTTACCCCCCAAAAATCAACTTGTCGCTGTGTCCGTTGCTAATTCCATCGCCAGGGGCAAGGAATTTCATTATTCCGTCTCCAGGTGCTCAGTGATGAGCGAAAAACCGACACCCCTTTTCCGTCGCCAATGCCATCACTGATATCAAATTTTCGTTGTTATTCTACTCTTTCCGTCGCTGATTCCGTGATTATATTGACTTTTTTTTGTAGTGATTAGGTCTATGAACCTGAATTTCTTTTACATTTAATGAAATCTATTTAACATGAGGAAATAAGTGAAATCTTTTTCTTTTTCTTTCAAGCCATACATATCTTATAATTAAATTAAATTCATTTAAGTCTTAAAATTATAATTAATTTTTTAACGTTTCAAATAACTTAACCAAAATCTAAGCTATCTAGCGCACGAGAAAAAATGAAGCAAATTTTTTTTTAGCTTTTAAAGCATGCAAATCCAATAATCAAATTCGCTTCATAGAACACCTAAAATTATAATTAACTTTTTACCGTTTAAAATAAAATACCCCAAGTCGCCAGAACACTTCAAACTTAGAAATATCCCAACCCAGAAATCTGAACTCAACCCATCTCTTGCAAGACAATAAAACCACATGGGAAGTTTGAGTTGACATGAAAACCAAATGTATAAATTATGAACACATAATTATATTAGCATCCCCTAATGGGCCACTTTAAATGGCCAAAAATGTTATATATTAGCATAAATATAATGTTCAAATTATTTACAATGAAAGGCAAATTTTATTTGTGTTACATGTGAAACTTAAACTAAACCGACTTTAAAATAGTTTGTACGTAATTTCACTAGACAATTAATGACTTCATAAATTTTTACTCACCAACAAGAGAAATTCAAGATTGCATTAGTAAGTGACATAAAATCAAACATTCTAAATTACAGAACGCGAATAATGTGCCTTAAAAGTCAATTTCAGCCTAAACCAAAATTCAAAAATGGAATACTTTGAATTTAATGTAAGACACAAACAAATCCAAACTAAACTCACTTCAATTTGTACATGTATATATAGATGGATATATAGATAGATAGATAGATACAGATATTTATACATATATACATATACATACATACATATATGTATATGTGTGTGTGTGTGTGTGTGTGTGTGGGTTGTGCTGAAAAAGTTACATACTGCAATCATAATATAACATATTGCAACGGTTGAATGTGAAATATACAAAAATTAAAAACCAAATACGATCATCATGTAAGGTCCGTGTAGCCAAATTTCTTTCACATTCGATATAATCTATTTAACACAAGGAAATAAATGAAAGATTTACCTAAGTGTTTGGGTGATTTCCTATAAAAAGAATGGGTTCATCATCATCGTTTACAACAACACGAAGACAATTGTAACAAAAATGCCAGATTGAATACAAGGGGACGATTATTATTCAAGCACTAGCATATTGAATGAAATGATTTGGTGGCACACCGTTGTCGCTTGTTCGCAAGGGAGGTGCGCAAGTCAGGTCAACATTGATGTGTTTACAACGAATGCAATCAATGCATCTTGAACACCAGGTTGAGCAACAAAATCTCATCTCAGCATGTAACATCGACAGCCTTGGTAATGTTGACCCTATATTATATAATATCATAACCTTGCTTACGCAGTAATAGTGTAACACCCCCAGCCCTTAGGGTTAGGAGTATTATGTTTTCTTACTTCCTATTTAACTTCTGGGGCTGAACGGACCGACTTTCCTCTAAAATCTGACCATTTTACCGGCTAAAGTCTTACAATAGATCCCTGCATTGAATAGAAATATATATAGAATTCTAAAATAAGTTGAACGGCTACATGCCGGAGTCCATAACTCAACGAGCCACTCGCTCGGTGCATCAAACCATATAGTTCATTAATAAAAAAGAAATGGAAGATACAACTCAACAGTTCACACAACTGGAGTACTAGGGTTTACATCCCGAAATATAGACAACATCAACTAAAAGTCAACTGGCTAATCAGATGGTTAGCTCAAATGGCCATACAGAGGGACATTTAAACAATATGCATTATATGAACTAAGGTACTTGCTTTACGTACATTTATAATTCTTGGAACACATTCTATAACATCATTAATAGCAAGACCACTTCACTGTGGGCATACTTGACTCCCTGTATACAAGGGTAAGCTTCCAATTCGACATAACTGAATCGATTGCTACCTGTCACAAAGAAAACTTAGGGAAAAGGGGAAAGAGTAATAGAATGAGTAACCACATGCTCAGTGAGTATTCCCCGACTCCTTAAAACCAAAATCGTTGCAGGCAATAATACCATTAATAGCCACATATCACGTGCTTTTGTATTACTGTCATATTAGCTAATCATAGTCCCCAAGGATGGATTATTATCCATAATCTTTATTCTAGCCACTTAAACTCATTTCTAGGTCCCTAAATAACCAAACCTCTTTAAAACCAAGCACTCAAGCACATAAACAGGCAACAGAAACTATACACTGAATCTTCTTTCATAGTTTATGCACATTCAAAGCTTAAATGTATGATTCATCGTAGGGATATATCCAAGCCTTACTTGTAATTTTATTCAAACACTCATTCATAAAACAAGCATAGGATATGCACACAGATATTCCTTTCTTCTTTCTGAATGGCAGAGAATTTCGTTAATTCCTAAGTATAGGCTATATGGTGTAATACATGATTTATGCCCTGTCTATCCAATTCACTAATGCGAGATGCTTAGCACATGGAGTAGAGATTATGCAAGAGACTTTCTTTTATAAAATATGCACATCCAAACTTATATACTCGATGCATTCAAGGATACGGCCATGCTTTACTTAGAATTTCATTCATACGGTACTTAGAATCTTAATCATAAGATACGCACAAAAATCTTTCTTTCTTTTTCTGAAAATACTTTCCTGAGCCTCTTGAGGCTCATAAAAACTATTCTCTTAGCCTCTTGAGGCTCATATTCTTTAAAAGGAATCTCTTTTATAATGGTCCTCTGATGACCCTTAAAAACAATTCGAATCTCATTCGAACTGGCCTCTTAATGGCCCTTTAAAACTTTCTTTTTTTTGAAATACTTAAACCGGCGAAATGTCAACTGCTTTTCTTACTTATTAGAAAAATCCTCTGGACAGAAGATCATCATAATGTGCTGATTGGATGAGATCTATTCTCAACCCCTACTGAGACTATCGCTCACGCTAAGCTCTTACTCTCGGGATGGCAACTAATTTGGACCTTAACCCTCGTCAGGGTCTGTAGGGCTTCTATTACTGGGATTATTCCCTAGGCTAGGGATTCCCCCATACAAGTAGGTTCACTCCCATGGGATTCCCCCGTTCTAGTGAGTTCACTCCCATCTTGATGTCCCTAAGCACGATATCTTAGCCAATTTGAAGTGTATGGCCACAGCGGCTAATAAGTTTGTTGTCTCTTACAACGAAATCATTTCTCATACAACGTACTCCTTTTTAAAAATTTCTTAGGGATTCCCTTATTCTAGCAGGTTCACTCCCAAAACTATATTAGTATAGTTAAAAATAGGCTATCGATCACTAATAGTTATGGCTACTATTAGTTACAACCACGAAAACCTCCTTTTTCAAACTCACATTTACTCGCAAGATGAAACTTTATGACACAAAGGGAAGGGGGGTTTGCACGTAACACATTCAAACACTTCATAATGAACTCAGTAGAATAAGCCACACAGGGCCTCACAATCCACACAATTGCGGTCAATCACAGCCCAGGCTCCCTCCTCACACAACATCAACCACAAAGAACCTCAAAATTCTCATTAGTTCAACCTCAAGCCATCCAACTGCCATTTTGGTTTTCAATTCCATAACTATAGCGTATTGTCATGAAAGTCATAAAGAAATGTTGTACTAGGGCATATGCACTTACCGAGCAAGCAGCACCCATTCAGCAACACAATACGGCTTATATAACATATATATGTCATTAAATTAAGCAGGGTACTCAATGGACCGGAAGAACTAATAAGGCATGGACCAACTTGCATTCATAACTTACATTAGGAGACAAATATGTGATACTCATGTCATTTTCAAAACATAACTAACCATCTTAACATGCATTGACCTAAAACATTCTTAGGCCGATTCAATGGCATTTTCAAGCATGACTCAACTAACTCAACATACATCAATTAAAAGCATGTTTAGGTTGTTTCAAGAGCTACCTTTAAGCAAGAATCAGCTAACTCAAGGTACATCAAAGCATGTTTAGGTCGTTTCAAGGACTACTATTAAGCATGAGTTAGCTTACTTAACATGCATCAATTTAAAGCGTGCTTAGGTCATTTCAAGGCTACTTTTAAACACAAACTAAAAAAATTAGCATGCATCGATTTTAGGCATTCTTAGGTCATTTCGGAGTTACCTCAAGTGTGAAGTAACTAACATAATCAGTATCGATTTAAACATGCTTAGGTTGTTTCAGAAGCTACTTTTAAACATGATTTAGCTACCTAGCAAGCATCGATTCAAACATGTTAAGCTATACATGCATGTATATTCAATTGAACTAACATGCATAATCATCTCACAATTGCAGTCAGCCTAATCAACCTTAAACTAACATGCATCTCATCTTAAAGATTAAAACATTTCGAAATTACTAATACTTAGGGGGCGAGAAACACCCACCTCGATTCTAAGCTAGGGGTTCGTTTGAAGGGCTTTGGGCTCAACCTTAGGTGCTTGAAAACTCCCATTTGTGATTCCTCGCTCCCTGACCACATGAACAGCCCCAATCCATGCCTAACTTATGCAAAACCGGACCCCAATTTCACCAATTTTTGTAGCCTAGTTTGAATCAACCTTGCTCGATCTAGTTTCTGCCCTCTTTTGTTGTGCTACTGTGGGTCTTCTCTCCAGGCATTGCTATGGTGGCTGCCGTCGACCCCAGCCACCAATAGTCACAGTGGCATGGTGAGGTTGGCCATTTCTGGTGCTTAGGATTTGGTTCTGGCAGCTCCTGCGCGAGCCGGGCTCCAACCGACCGTTCGCCGGCATGGCAGCACACTGTGGGCCTCCCATCTATCTCCCTTTCCCTCGGTGTCTGTCTTTCTCTCTCTCTCTCTCTACCATGACCGATCGCCGGGAGGGGTCGCGAGGGCTGGGTAGTGAACCCTCCCCCCTCTCGTCTTTCCTCCGTGAAAAGAAAGGGGGTTGGCCCCTTTTTGATTTCCTTCCTCTCTTTTTTTTTTGTTTTTTATTTCGTGTCTTAATCTCACCAAATTAAACTGATCCCGATGGTATTAGTCTAGTCTCGTTCAATCTCAACCTCGTACTTTAAACCCAAATTAATCGTCCAACCTTTTGTTGATTACTCATCCCAAATATATCTAGGTTCGATTTAATAAACCATGAACTAATTCTAAGGTTGACAACCTGATCGTACTCAAAAAATTACTAAATTCAACTATTGGTATAACTTAACGGCACAAATAGCACGAATTAACCTTAACATCAATAATAGCAATAATAATTCTTTGTAATAAAATTATCGTTCACGTAAGCACATTAATAATGATTTAGCTCATATGGTTACTAAAAATACAATTTTCTGTAAGGCAGAAAGTAAGACAGTCAGCTTAACGTAAAATAAAGAACACGGGTCTTACAAATAGTTACCATATAATTAATACTTCCTTTTAAAATACACAAAAGTTATTTCCAAAATCAGATCAACAAGCTGCTCATGATGAAAATCCCTAATCCAATAAAGCTCCTTTTATAAGACCTCTACCCATAGAACACATGACAATCTCATCCACCCTAATGGGTAACCCCTAAAACTTTTCTATGTTTATATAACTCAACCAAGCACAAGTCACATACTCACCCTGTTAATACCATTGCAGGAGGGACATATCTCATCCAAGACACTCATTCTCAAACCAATGGGACTATGGGCTGCGAACAGTTATATGTCCACTTTGCACAACTATTATGTGGAAATAGGAAAGGGTCAAAAATAGTAGTTTCACAAACTAGAGATTCAATTTGTGTTGTCAAAGTGGACAAGTTAGTCTAGCCTTACTTCCACCATCACCTCCATTCCTTGAATCATTATTGCCAAATCAACATTTTCATGACAACATTAGAATCTGCAACTCTGTGTTCTCATTCACTTCCATGAGGGAAAGGATTGACAATAGTGTTAATGATGGTAGAAGCTCGTATATTTTCTGAATAAATAGTAGCAATCACCATAAAATTGGATCCTTGCTCCCACGATCAGGATTACACCCAATGTTTGCACAGTTGTATATCTAAGGTACTAGCAATGAACTGCCAAACCGAATGACTGCACTTAGCGCATCTGGTTGTTCTGGCCTAGATCCGACATTGTGCAAGGGTTACAACAAATGTTGGATTCAGTTAATCCGTATATTGCTGTATTTAGAAGAGCTCGCGACATGTTACGTGACCATGGCGAGGTTTTTGATTTGCGAGTTCGAATCATCCAAGCAAGAAAGCACCGACAATATATTAGACCCACTACAGAAGAGGTTACTGCACTATCGGTTAGGGATGGAATTGAGTACTTTGGATCCCGAGATGTCATTATTCAAAAAATGGAAGGAACCATGCAGAGGATAGATGAGATTCATCCACCATACATGCCTTTACACTGTCCTCTTTTGTTTTTATACGAACCTGATGGATGGAGTCCAGACATCCTAAGAATGACTAATTCCAGTACCTCAAGATCAACAATTACAATGAGGGAATTTTATGCATTTTATATCAAAGATTGAGTAGGTGAATCTGTAGTTATTAAGAAGAGCAGTCGGTTGGGTCAATAATTCTACGTAGATACATTGGCTGCCATTAAGTAATGTAGGCTTACATAGTACCAAAACCATCAAGGTCGCCTATGGACAGAATTGTACAGTGGCATTTAAGGTGCACTTAACGCAGATGACGTTAATGCATAATCAATATTGCAAAGATATATTCTACCATCTTCTTTCACTAGAGGGCCACGTTATATGATGCAGCAT
>NCQV01152087.1:0-10227 GCA_002740545.1 Lophocereus schottii
ACTTAAAACACATATGTATCTAAAATAAATCACATAAAATACATACACATTAATTAAAAATTCATACTTGCATCAAAATTAGTAACCCAAAATTTCGGGGCGTTACAAATCCAAGTATTGGATATATGTGTCGTAGATATGGGGATTTAGGGTTTATGGCTTGAATGAAGTTTAAGCCTAATTATGTTGATTTGATAATGTTTAAATAAGTATTTGTGTCACTTATATGTATGAGGTTGTTCTGTTGGATACTTGTATGTAAATGTTGATGTCATGGGCATATTGATTTAGGGTTGGCATTTGGATGAAAGTTTAAGTTTCCTTAGGATGCTTTAATAATGTTTAAGTAAGTCTTTGGTAATCAATGAATGAAAATAAGGAGATATATGTATATATATGATGTTGTTGTATATGTCATGAGTTAATTGCCAAAAGAGAATGGACGGAAATGTAACAACTTGAATGTTTGAAAATTTTGAGCTTGTGAGGGGTAATAAAGGAAGAGAGGAGGAAGAACAAGTTGTTTAGAAAATTTATAGATTAATTAAGTTATTATAAAGTTATAGGTTGAGTTTAAGGGAAGTGTAAGTGTTATGAGTAGTACGAGTGGAAAGAATGGATCTTGAAGACTACTAATACTGATATGCTATTAAAAAGCTAGCAATGATTAAAATAATAATAATCACAATAATGAAAATAACCACAATTCTAATAATAATAATAATAATGATTAATAACAACGTTAATACTAATAAGTATAACATAATAACGTCATTAATGAGCTTATAATAATAGTTTGAATGGTAGTGACGATAATGTTGATGTTCACACCATTAAGCTAGTATAACATTTATTGAACGAGTGTTAGTAGTATTGAAGAGAGGAACGAAAATAAAAATAAAATAGAATCAAATTCAGTTCATAATAATTATTATGCTAATAATTAAAAGAAAGGTCGAGGGGATTTTAATTATTCATTAAGTTAGAAAATTTAATAAAACTTCTTAATCTTGCACTAATCATAAAAATTACATATTTGAACTAGAAGTGAGGACACCTCTGTTGTTTCAACCTGCCAACAAACAATTTTCACCAAAAAGGGGAGAAACTTTCAAAGACCAGATATGTACATTGCATATGCTTTTCGAAAACTCACATGTTTCTTAAACTACACTAGACTCATATAATGTTCATATAATGAATCAATTGACGCAATGTTTTTTCACCTACGCAAGTGGCCTCATCAATTATCAATCATCAGGGCTTATAGCTTTTAGTTTACCCACGTGGCTACAACTCATACTTCCCGATCAGTCTAGTACATATGCACTTATCCCAAGATCACTTCAAACGTCAATCGGAGTCCACTTTCAGATAATAACTAGCAAATGAACTCTATTTATACATTCGCTCTCTCCTATTTACAAATAAAATATTTTGAAATGCGTGTGTCCAACTAACTGAATACAAAATTTATTTCATTGCATAGGGATGTACGTACTGAGCTTAGACTCATTTATTCGAATGTTTTTACGTTTTCTGTTTTAGGTAAGGGATCAGTGAATAGTCCTCCTCCTAACAAGCCAGAAGGAAGCAAGCAATAAGCAAGAGTTGCAGCTTTTGCTGAACGTTAGCTAACCCAGTACTCACAATGATTTATAAGCTAGCACCCCTGAGAACTTGCTGATTGTATATTATTTTAGACTTGGGGATTGTCAGCCGCTTGGTATTTATACACTAAATCATCATGTGTATTATGAACTGAACAAGTTGTCAAATGTATGTTTTGTTTCCAAAGTTTAGTAAATCAGGTGACTATGTGAGTAACATAGTGTTACAGGTAGTTCCAGGTAGCCTTGTTCCATTATGGAACGACAATAATGCCTCCAGCCAAAAGGCTTTCACTGCAACTATAAATAAATAAGTAATTAAGTTAGAATAATCAGGTATTAGGGATTGGGGGCGTTCCAAGTAAAATGAAAGAAAAATCTACTTAAGACACCTAACTCACTTTGGTAGGAATCACGGTTGCACTTAACACGTGCGACAAGCCCTTTAAAACCTAAGCTAAGAAGATGAAGAATTGATTCATAAATTGTGGCACCCGAAACCTCCTTTTATAGTGGTGATAGTCTTCCTTCACTTTCTAAATTCTGGCTAGAGTAGGTATCTTACTTTCCACTCTTTATTAATATTAGGAGAGTCACCCTAATAAAGAAATCGTTTGGAACCCACTTGATTTTCAATTTTTACTTGGCTATAGCTTTCCAAAATCTATTCCAATTAGTCTTGCACTCTGGGTTAATTACCTTAATATTTCATCAAATCATTATTCCCACACAAACACACAAAAACAAAATAAAACTCAAAAATAATCTTGTTTATGATAAAAAAAACTAAGTAATTAGAAGTATTTCTTTAATCACTTTCAGTGACTGAACAATTGTTCTCGCATCAAGATTTTGCTCATCCTCGAGTAAAATGAAAAAAAAAAATCTAGCTAAAACACCTTACTTACTTTTGTAGGAATTACGGTTACACCTAGCATGTCTAACAAGGCCTTTAAACCTATAGGTTCCCCGTAGTGGGTGAGTGTGATCTCTTAAGGGTTCACAAAAGATATACCCACAAAATCTTTGAAAAAGAAAAGAAAATTAAATAGAAAATATAGAAAATATTTTTGAATTTTTCAAATATGCACAAATATATATCAGGGAAAAAATTGTACACACTTAATCAATAATATCGCCCTTGTTTGAGCATTACACTATACACAAATATAACGTACATATCAAGGTTGTTAGTCCTTACTAATGACACCCATATACCAACCTTTATACCCATAAAACATCACAACAATGAATCTATCCTAGTGCTTGGTGTGCCTAGGAGCTAGGCTAACCAGAGTTCGACTTAAACCTACTTCATCGCTTTATTGACTCACCAGTATGGGAGGCAAACTTTCCTAGTAGTAATATTCTCTCAAATGGTAGCACTTAGTAACATGCCACAAAAAGTAGAGGTGAGCAAAAAAAACTGAAACCAAAAAACCGAACCGAAAAACCGAAAAACCAAATTGAAAAACCAGTTAACCGGTTTGATTTTTCTAAAAAATTCGGTTTCATTAACCGAACCGAAAAATTTTGTGGTTTTGGTTCCTGTTTAGGTTAGGCCATTTGGGATTCGGTTAACCACACGGTTAATCAATGGTTAACCGAAACTAAAACTTTTATTTTAAAAAAACTAAATTTTATATTGGTCAAATGTGGATTTTATAATTATTAAAGATAAGACTAAACATACAATAATGTGCAAATTAATTTTTGGTGGCTTAAATAGTTAAATTAATTAAAAAATGAGTGAAAATTGAAAATTAACAATTTAAATTAACGGTTAACCGTTGACCGAAACGAAAATCCGATTAACCGAACCGAAAGTCCGGTTAACCGAGTTTTTTAGTTCGGTTACGGTTCACATGTTTGCCGAACCAAAAAATTCGGCTAACCAAGTTTCGGTTCACAATTTTTGCGAACTAACTTTCCGGTTAATTAATTTTCGATTAACCAAATTTCTGGTTAACCGATTTTGATCACCCCTACCTAAAGGATGCTTGTCGTTCCCAACTTTATGATTTTTTAAATTTTATTTTTTAGCCTTTTTTTCCTTCTTGTTTTTATTTTTCTAATAAAAGCAAAAACAGAAGAAAAGACAAGTAGGAAAATCAACCATGGAAGCGTAAAACCCTAAAACAATGGCGATATACAAAGTAAGAGTGGACTCACGTTTATAATGGAATGACAAGGATTAGAACTGGGGCAATGCATGTCACACCTTGGACTACGGGTTATCATGCACATAATACTTATATACAAATACAACTCAATACTAAGTCATAAGAGGTCAATGTCAACCAAATTAGTACAATTCCCCAAAACTAAACAAAAATAGAAAATTGTTTTGGTTTTTTTTTTTGAATTTTTTTCTCTTTTTTTCTTTTTCAAAAATTTTGAAGCATGGTTTCTCCTCCCCACATCAAAATCACACAATGTCTGCATTGTGGGAAAAGGAGCCTCAAGGACACAAAATCAAAAGAAAAGATGAAAAAATAAGAGACACCATATACTATATACAAGGGATAGAACAATAATATCATGTAGGATACTGAATGCACCCAAGCTACCTCATCACCCATGGAAATCATTGTGGCCCATGGAGCACCAACTACTCCATCTCAACCTCTAGCTAGCACTTCCTATCAAATCTCATCAAAGCTCTAAGCATCCTATGAATTCCTCGGAACACATCCTAGAAAATTGGACGTAAGCAAAATAGAAGCATAAGCATGCATCCACACAAGTCATGGCTCATTTCAACTTATCAAACTTACGATTCCAACCATTAGCAATATATGCGACCACATATGTTAGGAGGAACAAGAAAATGACCTAAAAATGTCACAAATATCATGAACACTCATTCTAGGGGATTTTACAAGTCCTGAATAATCAACTGGGTCCTCAAACCTATGATCTCAATATGCTCTAAGGTTTGGTCAAAGGTGCGAGCAACAACCATATGACCAGTAGAGCCTAAAATAGGGAATTTAGGAGCGTCAAAGATGTGGTCACCAATGGCGGAGGTAGAGTCGTCTAACGGTGATGGGGTAGGGGCCAACTCAGTGAACCTAAAAGAAGTGTGATCCACTAACTCTAAACTATAAGAGCTTACCTCAATCTTATGCTCTACAAATGGCTCCTTAGGGAAGATATCTTTTGACTCAACAAAATTATCGTGCTCATCCACATCAGAAATGTCCTCATACCACTAATTCAACTTATCAACAGGAGTACTAACATCACTCTCTAATTCATCACCCTTCTCAAACTCATAAGGTTAAGCAAAAGGAATAGATGAGTTAGGGCTGATCAATATATTGTTAATGATATCTCCAGTACTATTAATGTCAGATGGAATATCAAATAATGAAGAGATAGGAAGGTCCATCTTTTCCCTAAGGTTGGTTAAAGGTGTATCAATTGGAGACTGAAACGTAGGGAAAATAGTATACTCAAAACCATCACTAAGACCAACCCTAGGTTTAAGAGATCTTAAACTAAAGATAGGCTTATGGACATATTCATACTCCCTTGTTTGATTAAAATAGTAAAGCATAATCTCCTTCACAGTCTCAATCTTTTTTTCTGCCACATCATTCATTATCTTTTCAAGATTTGCACAACGGGCATCATTTATGTGATATGAACAACTATTAATATCATTATAAGAATATTTACAATAACCACACCAAACAGGAGTATAATCAAGAACAAAATGGTATGGTTGAGCATGTGGGTACCTGAACTGACCACTTGAACAGGAATTAGCCTAAAAAACATATTGATAACTAATAGGATACCCTAGAGTCTCTCTAGCTTTTTCAAATTCATAATGGCCCTAACCTAAATGTTCTAGTAAGTCCCAAGCTTCATTAGGAATTTCGAAAGAAAACACATTGAGTCCAAAATGGCTTGGGTTAGTCCATTCACTCCCACATAGGAAACCTCCAAAAATTCTCATTTTTCAGACTTTTGGTCCACATGTTGAACATAAAAATGACTAAGCCTAGAGAAATAACTCCAAAAGAGTTTGTGCTTATATTGAAGGTATTGGCAAACTGGCATTCTTTTGAATTTTTAGTTTGAATTTTCAATTTTTTTTTGGATTTTCAATTTTTCAAACAAGGAAAATAGACTAAAAAAATTCTATGAGGTACTAATCAAATTAACTAAGTAACTAATCTAAACGCAAAATTCATGAAACTAATTTGCTAAAAGAAATTATGAAACTAATAAGATAAACAAATGAAAAGAAAATTAATGACCTACCATTCCATGCAACAACGCCAAAAACTTAATACACTTCTACAAGAAGGTACAATTTTAACTGCAAACATATGATTATCAACCATAGTACTCAAGAATCGAATCTATAGGGAAAAGTTTGAATCAAGGCCACTACAACTAAAAACTAACTCATATTAATTAAATTGCAAGCAAAGAAACAAGTCAAATAAAATCATTCAACTAATAAAAATTGAACTTCATCTAAACATAATTGAATTTAACAACTACTAACATGCAAATCAATAGAATGATTCAGAAAGCAGTAAACTTGAATCAAAACAAGTGAGGAGAGAGATAAAGAGGAAAGAAATTACCAACTAATCAAAAGTAGAAACTAAAAGTTGAATCGAGTAAATGAATCAACACTCAAACTTGGACTAAAGTTAAGTACTTGAATCAAAGGTTTTGAGACATAATTAAACTAACTAATCTACTCAAAAAATCGAAACTAAAAACCTAAGCTAAGATGATGAAAATTGATTCACGAATTGTGGTAGCCAAGACATCCTTCCTTCACTTTGCAAATTCTAGTCGGAATAGGTTTCTTGTTTTTCACTCTTGATTAATATTAAGAAAGTCACGATCATAAAGAAATTGTTTGGAACCCACTTGATTTTTATTTTTCATTTGGCTATAGTGTCCCAAATCTATTCCAATTAGCCTCGCACTCCAACTTAATGACCTTAATATCTCATCAAATCAGTATTCTCGTACAAACACACAAAAACCAAATAAAATTCAAAAATAAAATTGATTACGATCAAAAACTAAGTAAATAGAAGCATCTGTTTAGTCACTATTGGCGAAGAACATTTGTAATGCCCTAACTCCTAAATTACTTTATAAGCCTTAATTAACTAGCCATCAGTTACTAATGCGACTGAAGACTCAGGTTAGAGTGTTACCATCATCCTAAAATAGATAAAGCTAGGCTTTAGCGACTAGTGGACTATAATTTTCGCAGAAGTTCTCATTCAAACTTAATGGCCAATTTTCTAAGTATTTTTCAAATGAATACACTAATCTAGAATCTAATACATGAGTGTTTACTTGCTGATATTTTATGTAGTGAAACCACTTGGTACTCAGCCAGTTGAAACCTAAATAAACCATCACTGTGAACTTTTTACATCCCTTAGCAAAGATTTTATAATGCACCTTTAGGCTGATCGAGGGTAGCTTCCCAAAGATTTACCTAGAATAGGAAAACTCAAACGTTTCAAAAAGTAAACCGAAGTGCAATATGTTTACCTAATTACCCCTATGTTGTAAAGATCAAAATTGTTTTTTTTGTGGGCGCCCACATTGCAATTCACTTTGGTTTGAAATGAAAGGCAAAGAGAACCATCTGAAAACTATTATCATTTATTATTTAAGAGTAGAACCCAAATTAATGAGCCTATATCTATGTAATGCAATCATTGGGTAAGGTCCACACTTCTTGTGCCTATTGGAAAGCCTAAGTTAGAGCCACATGGGTCAACTAGTGGACATAAGCCCTAATAATTGATAATTGGTAAGTCCACTTGATTATATGACAAAACAATACTTGAAAATAATTCATTAGATACTTGTATATCGTGAGATTTTAGTATTTATGAAAAGATATGTGAATTCTTAAAAGGTACAGGCAGTACACGTCGCACTCGAAGCTCACCCTTTATGTAACAATAGCAAATGGCGTGGATGAAAATGGCTCCATCCTCTTATCAAAATGGAGTCTTTTAATGGCAATAATTAGTAATGTTGTACAATTATGAATTTGATGGTATTATTGCACAAATGCACATATGTATGTATTTTCAATTAAAAGCCTTATTCTAATTCTTTGTTATTTAGTTGCCCTTTATTCTTAATATCTAGAGTCTACATAGTAAAAACTATTATCTTTTTCTTTATTTTTTCCCTTTCTCTATCATTTTTAGCCATTGATTTTAAATATTTTTACATGAAATATCATACACAATTTAATATATGCAGAATTATTATATTCAACTCATTAACATCATTTGATTAACAACAAAGAGGTAAATTACATGGATTCCTCCTCGCATAATGGTAATTAATTATAAGGCTTTTCTAACTTTCTCAACCAATGGAGGGCTAAGGTCACCCATAGGTGGACTAACACTTAGAGGTTGATGAATTGACGCATTTATCAGATACCTTCAACCCACTTATAGGCAACATCTAAAGTTTACGTCATTTGGAGAAACTTCACAACATTAAGAAATGTTGGCATGCTTACAGAAGAAGAGTTGGCTAGAGAAATACGCACAAAATCTACTAACAATTGGAAGGGCAATAATCAGAATAGGGATAAGAACTACAAAGGCTCCACAAGCAAGGAGGTGCATGCTCTAGATTGCTACACCGAATGTGCCCCTATTGGAACCACCCATGCTCAAATACCCAACAAGGGCAGCTATTGCACCTGGCTTGTACGATAACGTTCTATCCATTTTAGATCACCAAAGAGAAAAGTGGGACCTACCTACATAGAAGTATAGATGGATCCAAATCTAAGGTCCATATACCCTTGTAGGTGCATGGACTGTGAGGCAACTATGAAGGAAAGCCTCCATACAAGAAGCCTTGAGTTCTATTGAATTTAGGAGATATGATTTGTCTTAATCCCATGTCATTCTTAGCTTATAGTTATGTGCTGACTCTTTTACTCATTCGATTTCTTTTCCAAGTCTGATGTAGCCATAATTTGTTAATAAAACCACCTCCCCCGTTTTATACATTTTTATATTCTCTTTTCTAGAATGCTTCTCGCCGGTGATGAATCCAAAGTAAAACAGGGAAAAAAGAGAGAGAGAGAGAGAGAGAGAGAGGGAAAACGGGGCTAGCTTGAAACCTGACAAGGTGAGTTAGGTAAAAGGAGAGGGAGATAAATAAAAAAGAGAGTAAGGATTTCAATCCACTATCTAAAATAGAGAAAAGATCAGAAATTTCTTTCTAATAAGTCATGTAGCTTTAAGGAACATGCCTAAGATAGGAGACCTTCTTTCACAACATGTATTAATACGTTTATTAAACCTGATAAATTCCCACTTAGAACCCTTTTGAGTCTTCAAATAAGTCTGTTTCTTTCATAACTACATCTGACCTAACCAAGAAGTAGGAGTATGTTATGGTTGCCGTCAGTATCAAAATCAGCAATCAAAAAACAAAGAAAATTTTAGATGCTGAAAAAGGAAAAAGGAAACAAAAGAAAAAGAGAAGAAACAAGCTTGAAAATAAGAAGAATAAAGCAAGGAAAAATTGCTGATTTAGGCTAACTTCATCGCCCATGCGCACTTGGGAATTTCATAAGGGTTGTTTAAGCCTTCATGCTGATTCTCTTCCTTTGGCACCCTAACTCAAAAGTCCTCCTTAAAAAGTGCTCTTGAAAGTATCCCTCCTTTAAGTTGTATGTTCGTACTTTCGAGCTACAGCTGCCCTTATTCCACATTGGATACGTAGGTAACCTCAAAAAAGACCCAGCTGCAAAGATTCATTCCTTTGGTTAAGAAAGGAAAAAAACAAGAAAGAGAGAGAGAGAGAGAGAGAGAGAGAGAGAGAGAGAGAGAGAGAGAGAGAGACAGAGTGGTTGGCTGGTCTAAAAATCTGAAAAGGCATGCCAGACAAAAGAATAGTGAAAATAAAACCTAGTTTTTTAGGACAATAAAGCATTCCATTCCTTACACCCATCAAATCAGACATGGGCAAACCTTTCACTTGCTTTACCACTTACTCTCAATCATCATAGCCTCTAATCACATCTCCATTCCAAAATTCAGGACTCTTTGCCTCAACCATGACTACAATTCATGAGTAGATACTCCGTTTAAATACTTAGCCTTTTAAGTGAAGCACCACCCATTAGATAAGATAGGGGCACCCTTACATTTTCCTAGACAATTAGGGATTCCATCATGGTAGATATTTCTTGATAAAGTGATAACTATATTCTTCACACTAAACTAGAGGTAACTCTGAGCAGCACCGACAAAGGCATGTTTGTCTGCCACATCCATCCACAATGGGGTTTCTAGTAAATATCTTCCAACATGGGCAGGATCATATTTACTCTACTAGACTACGGGCTAGTCCAATTAAAATTAGTAGAAGCATCTTCGACTATCACTATCCTTACACATCTAGCGCTTCTATTACAACAAATAGAAATTGGGGGCCTCTTCAGAATAAAAGGATTTTAATGCAAAATTAAAGGAGACTCTTCCATTAAAAGAAAGATTTCCTATCCTAAGTAACTCATACCCCGATGACCTGGCCTAACTCAATAGTCACCCAACTTATTATCCCACATCAAATG